>JBAGKP010000017.1:29744203-29762444 GCA_037177255.1 Melanotaenia maccullochi
GTCCAATAATGAAAGACAGGAAACAAAGGAGCTGTCTTAAGTTCAGGAAGTAGTGGAGTTGTGCATATAGCCCATTTACCTTAAATGTAAATTAACAATTGGGACTTTTACATTGCTTCTGGAGCTGTCCAAAAATATCAAAGTTCAGGTCATGTGTACCACAATATTTAAAAATAGGATATGTAAAGATCCAGGCCAGTTTCTACTTGGGCTGCCATGGATGTGAAAAAATAAAATGTGAAAATGTGAAAAAATAAAACAAAACACATATAGGTCCAAAAATAAAGTTGGCAATGGGACAAAGGAGGGAAATCACATTTGGGCTGAGGCTTACCATGCGAACATTTAGTAGTGCACACAGCATGCAGCAGAGCAGTCAGTTTCCACACCACATCAGCAAACCGCGCTGCTGGAGAAGGCTGGCACTTTACCAACGTACCAACTTTACCCTAACCCCTAACCCTAACACACCAAGACAAAAGACTTTCCAAACCGAAGCCACCACAGGAGATGGAAGGAAGACAGCCCGGCTGGCCAAACACATCTACTTTTTAAGAGACGCATGGCCCACTAATCAAGGTTGTTGTCAAGACTGGCATAGTGCCATGTAGTGGCCAGGAGAGAGACAACATCTGGCCACATATACTCCCCACTTTTGCATTGCTGGTACAATGATGAGCAAATCTCACTGGCACTAAGACCAAGGCCTGAGGACAGAAAATCGGGGCAGATTATAAGCCTCACCAGCAGCATTGCCCAGATGGTCATTAGACCAAGAAAGATAATGGACATTGGGGGCAAGCTGTAGAACGAGCTATGCTTCGCAAACTTTGAAAAGTGTTACTCGACTGGTCAGCCAGGAACAGTGAAACTGGTCGAGACGTCTTGGGGATGAGTCTGACCTGCTGGCCAGTCCTCAGCTGGTGAGATGGTGGCACTGAGGGAGGTGTGGTGCCTGAGACACCTGGAACAGCTGCCAGCTGTGGAACAGGTGCCATAGTAACCAGAAGAGGCAGATCATCATCACTGGATGATCATCACCTCGTCCACTGTGATCTCTCAAGTACACCTGCTGGCCCACTAACAAAGGTGCCTCTTGCACCTATCGCTCATGCCACTCCTTTCGTTGCTCAGCAGCCACCAACAACCACTCAGGGGCCCCCTCAAAAACATCTTGGAGTCTGGCTTGGTGTTCAGTGTTGGAATCACCCCGATTCCCCCGTGTCCGTTGATGGAGAAAAACTACTTGAGATCAATTCCAATTTCAGGATATTTATTTAAAAGCAAAGAGATTACATGAGCATTTCCCCGCAGATAAAAATCTGGAGACTCCACAAGGCAGAAAGCAAGCACTGTGAAAATCAGTAAGAGTCTGAGTCTATTTTTCCATAACTCTGTTTCTTATACGCTATGCCTCTCCCTAAAGCCAGTTCAGCCCAGTTCAGACTGTGTGTATGTGCTGTTCTTTCTGCAAGTTGAACCACCCCCCATTGTCAGATAACGGGCAAGCAGAGGGGCTCAGGTGTTACTCCCTTCTCCTCTTCCCACAGGTGTATGTACAGCCCGTCTGTGTCAGCTTGACCGTTATCTCTGGTTTTCCCAACTCCAGCCACATCAACTCCCTACACCCTGTCTATGAAAAACTGTCTATGGTAAACTACTATTGCTGACTCTTACTGTGTGTCCTTCAGCCATGAATATACTGAAAAAGATATAAGAACATTATTAATCTTGAAACAATCTCACAATTTTATAAGAACATCATTATTGTTGAAACAATATCACATCAGCCACCCAGTCTTGTACCTTGCCTGGCACTGAATCAGGTACTTGATCCAGGAGAAAGTCGGCTGGGAGCCGGGGCTCCTGTCCAAACATGAGATAGAAGGGGCACTCACCTGTACCCTGGTGAGGGGTCTTGTTATAACAGAAAAGCACCTGGGGCAACCAGGCAGCCCAGTTACATTTTTGTGATGATGGAATAGTATGAAGGAGGTTGGTAATAGTTTGGTTGCACAGCTCGCACTGACAGTTAACAGCAGGGTGGTATGGGGTGGTGCAGGACTTCGCAACCCCATACAGGAGGTAGAGCTGGTGAATCAGTGAACTTTCAAAGTTCCTCCCTTGGTCCAAGTGAAGGCAGCCTGGAGCAACACATTTTAAAATCACTCATTTATCAACACCTGGTTGCCACAGTGGAGGCCTGTTGATCTCATGCAGGGACAGCTATAGTCATGATCAGGACGTTTTCATATCCATTTAGAGAAGGCTGTGATTGGGTAGGTAAGTGAGCAAATGGCCCATAAAACTATGGGAGCCCTTAGCAACTTTCCGCTCACATTCCAAAATCCACTGCATTATGTCCAAAGACATTTCTGGCCAAAAACAATGCTGCTGGACCAATTCAGTTCTACGTTCGATGCCTTGGTGGCCATGTTCCTGGTGCAACAGATGTAATGTCTTATGCTTAAAAGCTGCAGGCCAGAGAAGGCTGTCATTGGGTTTGGAAGCAAACAAAATGCCCATAAAGCTATGGGATCCATGCTTAGGGGCCTTAGCAACTTGCATGTGCACGCTTTTAGAAATCTGAAAGTAGAAGTGCACAGCATTTCCTTTTTGCACTGTAGACACCACCTGTACTTTGCTTTGCTAAACAGTTTTATAAATGAGGTCCCTGTTATCATCAGAGAACTCATCCTCTCTTGTTTGAGCACTTTGTGTATATTCTAAACTCACTCAAAATTACAAATTGTAATCCATTATCACTGTCAAATAAAAGATTTAACAACTTATTTACTCAATGTTTTATTCAGATATGTTTCAGTGCATTGTAATGCAGAACAATGAATAAAAAATGAAAAGAGGCACAGTAACTTCTCTTTACACGGGATCTTTACAGTTATTGTAATAGTGGCATTAAAACTAAACAGATAGGTAGATAAATCAATCCAGAGGGAAATTCAAGTGTGCAAAAGCTACATAAATAATGAACTAAAAGGCAAGTTAGAATAAAAACCTCAGAAAAACAAGTCTGAACTGAAAGGAAAGTTAGGTGCAAAACTTCACTTGTAATCTTGGTCAAGTGTCTGAGTGTTAAGTTCTTCCCATTCAACCTAAGGGTGGTGAGTAGGGGGGCAGGCAATATTTATAAAAGCAACCTTGGGAGCGTTTATTTTCTTGCTTTTCATTTGCAAATCACCTACTGCTGTTTTGTGGTGTTTTGTTGTTTTGTTTTGTTACCATTGTGTTTAGCTTATCTTTGGTTGTAGTTTCCTATTCTTTTTCTGTATAAGCTAATTAATTTGGCTTTTTTCCATTCCATTGTTTTAACTTGTGCTTTTCTTTTAGACTGCTGGGAGCCATAAGGTGGATAGGCAAGGCACTCATGGTTGGGAATCCCCACTTTGTACATGGTTTGGCACACTGGGTACACGAGGGCTCCACGGTTAAATTTGCAGTGAGATTTGTAGTATTCACAAGGTGAGAGTGGTGGCACACCTGGGCACTCCTCCCTGTAGGCCCTCATTTTAAATAAAGCATTAATAAGTTTCTTAAATCTCTTCATTAATGACAATACTACCCATCATACTATACCACTTTGCCACACAATCAATCTAAAAAAACAAAAAAAAAATAACAAAAGCCTTTTGATAGCCTTTGATGTCTCGATTGGTGGAGCTACTGTTCCTTGCTTAATTGACACTGGTTCTATGGTGTCCACTGTTACTGAAAATTTATTTTTGGAACTGTTTCCACCTTGGGGCCATGATCACTTAATTCGTGTCACTGGCTACAGCTGCGAGTTGCTAATGGCCTAGCCATTCTATATATCGGCCATTTACAGTTTGACGTTGAACTGAGTGGGCTTGTAATGCCTCGCTTTGGGATCCTTGTAGTTAAAGATCCCCGTGGTGCTGTTCCTTCCGTCCCAGGAGTTCTGGCAATTAATATGATTTGCTGGCTAAAAACTAAAAAAATACAGACATGAAAGGCAAGAGGACACTTGTGCTACGGCTGAGAACCAAAGCAATCAGTGATGGGACCGGGGTTATGCTACACACAATAAATAAAACGTTAAGCCAATTAATTCCAAATAAAAATACCATGCTACAAATTACGTGCAACCACAAACCAAATCATCCAAGTAAACTTCTAGCATCTGAACGGGACCAGTGAAGGGACACACCAGCAATAGCATTAAAAAAACAAGACAGAGTATTAAAAACTAAACAACTTAAACACTAACCTATGCTAAAATAAAAAGTAAAACCAAACCATATAAAACCAACTAAAATAAACAGCAGCCTGTGCTGTCCCTAAAAACAACACCCATAGAACAGTACGCTTCTTAAGAATACAAAAAAGGTCCATCTCACCAGCAGGCCAGGGGATGAAAGCTCATAGTAGAGCTTGCCCACACTGGGGTTTAATAGTCACAACCTGCAGTCACACCTGCCACCAACCAGTTCCTCCTGACTGATCTCCAGCCCTGTGGATTAATTTCCAGCCACTGCAGCCTCCTAGAGGCCGACTGCTACAATCGCATGCTGGGCTCACAAGCCAAAAGCCAGATCCTTACTGCTCCTTAGGGTAAATTCTCCTGTCTGTAAGGAAAGGTCCATCAAATGTTCAGTCGATAGTGAATTAAACAAAGTTCTTGAAGTGGCCAGTCTTTTTCTTTGATGAAGGCCTGGAATATGCTACATGGGTGATTAGCAACTAAATAGAATATCAATCAATACACTTCACCAAAGCTATCCCTCTGTTGGAGATGATCTCATGAGGGATGATGGGATGAAACCTATTAAAAAGTATTTTTACAGTTTACAGAGGCAAAGACACAGTGATGCTGATCACCGCTAACCTCACATGGAACTTACACAACACAAAATATTCAGCTGGAGAACTACATATACTAACATATTAATACCACATATACTAGCTTTTTATGTTCTAGAATCAATTTTAATGTTAGAACATACATGCTTTAATAATTTGGGGTGAATATGGAGTTTATCATGAACTACAGTGAAAAGTAACTATAATATCAGGATTTTGTCTAAATTATACCCAGTTGACAGGAACTGGTTTTGGAGAGGGAACAGTTGGGTACACCAGTAAACTGAACACTTTGGACACACAGGACCATCCTTGATGAAAAGGAAGTTGACACCAACCTTACTCTGCCAGGAAGCATGCTCAACCTTCAGCACACTTTACTCAGTCCTTCCAAATTTCTCTGACCACCTTTCTTTAACCCACATTCTCCAGCTGGGTCAGAAAAAGTGCAAAACCCCGTTTGGTGACATCTGCAGAAACATATTGACCCCTACTCAATAAAAGAAAATCTCATACTACTGATCAATGTGGGAACGGATAATTAACTCATGACTACAAACTTCAAATTAAAATGTTCTTCAACCAACTATTAATCCAAGGGTGTCCACACTTATGCAACCTACTTATTGTAGGTTTTTTTCTGTATATTTTAATAAACAGATTTGTTTTTTTACAAGCAGAGCTTTCTGCATGAGCAGATCACACTGAGGTGTAAACAGGATTCATGAGTTTTGTAATGTCCATCCAGCTGTTGGCTCAGTCTAACATGCAGGTTTTCTCATTCATGCTGCACTGAAAAAGCTAAGAAGTGCTTGAAGTGAAAGCGGAGGAGATGGATTTCCAGGCAGTGAAATACATTTATTGTTGTAGACATTTTTTAATCAACAGCAACACAATAGAAATATAATCTCTCAGTTTACTTCCTGCACAACAAAACTTTTCAATTACATCATGTTGAAGTTGATGTTTTGCCAAAACTGAATCGGTACATAAGACAGTAGAAAAACTACCAGACAAAAAGCCAGTTTTAAAAGAAATTTCAAAAGCTTCTTTCTTTAAATATCCGAGTCCCCCTTTACATCTGACCCCCTCCTTCTTTCTTCTGCTTGGGTTTCTTCTTCTTTTTCTTGGCAGGGTTGCTGTCAGTCTGTGTTTTGCTTTTTTTGGCTGTGTCTGGCTGTGAAGCTGCGGCACCATCAGCGGGTCGTTTGCGTTCAGCTTTCTTTTTATTTCTCTTTTTAGCTTGTCCTTTCTCTGGCCCTGACTGGTCAGTGGAGGCTGGCTTGTCTGATGCTGACTCCATAATAGGTTGATTGCGCTTTTTCCGTTTTTTGGACTCTGGCAGAAAACCTTTCTTCTTCTTGGGAGCTGGGTCCTGGTCAGTCTCTTGGTCAGGCTTTGCCTTATCAACTTTGGGCTTCCTATCCATGTGAACATGAGCATACAAAAGGTCAATATGAGGGCTTTATACTGCTGATATTAGCTTTAAGAGACAGTAATAACTAAACAATAACTCACATCACTCCAAAGTGTTTCATCACAGCCCAGTAGGTGTCCTCCAGCTTGCCGGTCTTGTTTAAACAGACCTTGCTGGTCATAGACAGCAGGACCTTATGGAGGGGCTCCAGGTCCACAGACAGCTTCTAGAAACAGAGTTTTTAAAAAAATGTTTATTTATTTTTCTACAGAAAAGACTGAGACCATACTGACCATTCCCACCTACCTGCTGGTGGACGTGTTTGACCAGGAACTGGCACAGCTCCAACACTTTCACCACCTTCTCTTTTGTCAGCTTGCTCTCGCCTGGTTGATCAACCTGCCCGAGACTCTGAACGAAGACAGAGAGGTTACAATTCCCCGTGTTGGTCCCATCATTCATTTTTAATTTGACTGATAAAAAAAACACTGATTTGCAGAAAACTTTAAAGCCTACTGTTGATTGTTGGGACACACCAATCAGGTACCAAAAAAAACCAACTGATTTTGTTTTTTAATTAATGATCTTTTTATTGAATTTTCAAATCAAAGAAATGACAATATTAGGAGCTCCATTGCATGTTACACAACAGTATAGAGTGAGAATAGGTATACAGTGGAAACCTATTACCCCACGGTGTTTTGAAATATCATATAATATTCTTTCAATTTTATTCTCTGCAGGACATGGAGCTGGACGTCGACCACTGAAAAGACCAGATGTTGCTCCATGCCTCCGTTGTAACACCAATCCAAAATTCCCTTTCCCATTTAGCCCTTCAACGCCGAGTGTTATCAGCTCTGGCACAGGGAGGAGCTTTGTATAGATTTGAAATGGATTTGGAGGGATCACGTCCATTTTTCAGGATGTGGTAAAAATCCGACTCAACATCCGAGAGGTCGGTCAGTTTACATTCACGGTTAATATATGAACATAGCTGCAGGTACCTGGAATTCGCTTCATGCCAGGTCAGATTTGTCCTGCAGAGCCTCAAAACTGTGAACAATATTTCTTTTAGTGAGTGAAAGAAAGGCTGAAAAACCTGCACTGACCATGATTTAAAATTAAAGTCATGTTTGTTAGGAATGAAGTCTGAGTCATCTGCAAACCATCTGAAGATTCTTAATGCTTCATGCAGCTTGCGGGAGTTAATAACCTTCTTCCAGACTTGTAGCGTGAGACAACCAAGGATTCCCAGCTTTTTCAAGCGACCCATTAGGCCCTTATCCGCTATAGCAGCTGGAACGGGGATCTTGCTTGATAAACTGAACTCCAGCTCTTTCCACTTGGCTATATGTCTTTCATTGCACCAATTCAAGAGAGGGGCTATTTGAGCCGCATAATAATAATTTGTAAGGCATGGGAGGCCTAGCCCCACCACTTTCCTTTGGGACTTGAAAGGGGGAATATTTAATCCTCAGTTTCTGGCCTTGCCAAATAAATCTGGAGATCCATTCATCCCACTCCCTAAAATGGTCTTCGTTCACCTCAATAGGCAGATTTCTGAATAGATATAGTAGTTTGGGGAGTAAATTAATTTTTACTACACTTACCCTAGAGCTAAAGCCCAAGAAGGGAACCAGGTTCCATCTGTGTAGATTGCTTTTTATGCTTGAAGATACTGGTTCATAGTTTGCCTGGAAGAGCCTGGAGAGGTCCCTAGTCAGCTGAATTCCTAAATACTTAATGTTTATTATCCCAATCTAACTCAACCCTTTACTTGTCTTAAACTACTAAGATACTAATTTTGTTAAACAAAACAACCATCTGACAACAAGATCTGAGTTAAACTATGTTCTGTTTAGAGTAATGATGCATGGCTGATCATGTCTAATTATATACAATGATCAGTAACTGCATTTTAAAGTATGACTGGGAAGCTTTTATTTCTTTATAGTCACAAACAATAACATTTTAATGTGCAGGCATTGACTGGTCTTCACTCTGAAACACAAATGCTGACAATAACATTTCGGTGCAGCAGAGTTCGCTGAACCAGTCTACATGTGCTTTTTGGACTTGGAGAAGGGGTTCAACCGTGATCTCGGGGGCTCCTGTGGGGGGTACTCCGGGAGTATGGAGTGCCGGACCCCTTGTACGAGCTGTCCGGTCCCCTTACAACCGATACCAGAGCTTGGTCCGCATTGCCGGCAGTAAATCAGAATCATTTCCAGTGCGGTTGGACTCCGGTTGGATTTCTAGGTGCAGCCGAGGTGTTGAGGGGATCTAGTTTGGTGGCCTCAGGATTGGGTCTCTGCTCTTTGCAGATAATGTGGTTGGCTTCGTCGGGACGTGATCTTCAGCTCTCACTGGAGCGATTCGCAGTCGAGTGTGATGGGCTGGGATGAGAATCAGCACCTCCAAGTCCGAGACCATGGTCCTCAGCCAGAAAAGGGTGGAGTGCCTTCTCCAAGTCTGCAATAGGGTCCTGCCCCAAGTGGAGGAGTTCACGTATCTCGGGGTCTTGTTCACAAGTGAGGGAAGGATGGAGCGGGAGATCGACAGGCGGATCGGTGTGGCGTCTGCAGTGATGAGTTTTCTCCACAGGGTGGCCGGGCTCTCCCTTAGAGATAGGGTGAGAAGCTTGGTGATCTGGGAGGGGCTCAGAGTAGAGCCGCTGTCCCTCCACATCGAGAGGAGCCAGATGAGGTGGCTTGGGCATCTGGTTAGGATGCCTCTTGGACGCCTCCCTGGTGAGGTGCTCCGGGCACGTACCACTGGAAAGAGGCCTTGGGGAAGTCCTAGGACACGCTGGATGGACTACATCTCTCGGCTGGCCTGGGAACGTCTCGGGATCCCCCCGGATGAGCTGGTGAATGTGGTCGGGGAGAGGGAAGTCTGGGTTTCCCTGATTAGGCAGCTGCCCCCGCGACCCGACTGCAGATAAGCAGCAGAAAATGGATGAATGGATGGATGTTGAGTTTTACTGTATATTCACAGACGTACTTGTTAGTACAGCAGCTTCCGTATGTGTGTCTTTGTGTGCTTCCAAAGAAATACAATAATTGCGCACAAAACATAAGGAAACTTGTGTTCTGTCAATCATTTCTGCCTATTATTAAAACCAGTTAGTCTTGCATTATACATCATTAGAAAGCCTGATTAGTCCCCTCTACAACAAGGTATAACTTCTAAGGATTGTGTATCTGTAGAATGAGGGTGAGGGTAGTGCCATTCAAAACTGTGCCAAAATTCCCTGAATTTTCACTCTTGTTGAGAGATTAAATGCTGCCAGGTGTGTCAGCCACAGACGTATGACTGGAACCTGACTGACAGACATCAGAATAAGATTCTGGAATCTCCATCCTCCAGGATCACCATGAATTTGGGAGTGGAGAGGATTAAATGACATGCTGTGAGTCCAGACCTAAAACCAAATTAACACTTGTGGGATCAGCTTGGGTCTGTTGTTCATGCTAGAGTAACCAACACAACCACAGTGGCTGACCTTCAACACCTCCTGGTGGATGGATGGGATGCCACCCCACAGCTAAATGTGCCCAGACTGGTGATCAGCATGAGGAGGGTGTACCAAGCTGTGTATGGATCTTCTACTGAGGTATCCCGACAGTCTAAATTGAATAAAATGTAAAAATGGCCAATATATGTTGTTTACTTGCTATTGTGGGAGAGAGCACCCAGTTCACCAAGAAAGCCAAATCAGGAGTAAAAACCAACAGGAGAATGTTTCAGCGGATTATGTCACGTTTTTAGGACGTACTAACACGTTAAGCTCATTCCACAGAAGCACAAATTATATATAATACAACACCAGAGGGAAATACTCAACCAAACACAAATTTCCTTTTTTTTTTTTAGATGTATATCAGTTAATAATGTTGACCATAAGTCGTATTAATATCAAACAGCACAAGTCAGTTTAACATAAAAAAAAGTTTTCTTACATGTTCAAAAGAAATGCGCAAGAAAGTCTCAGAAGTAAAGTATCGAGGAGTGACACCAGGAATGTTTTGTTCTTGTTAGTCTTATGGGGAAAAGAGAAGAGGTGGAAGGAAGCATGTAATTAGGCATGTCTTCACCCTCCACTCTCCAGAGGACACACAGGACAGAGAGTGCTGCAGCAGCGGCTCTAATCATTATTTATCAAAGCAGCATGCAATCTCATAAACTTTCTAGATTAATATCATTAAAATGCTAACAGGGCCTAAAGCATGCCTGTGTATGAACATCTCTGCTAACAGCAGAGCCAAACACACACACAGAGAAATATGACTTTCAATCAGTTCCACAAGGAGAGTTTAGACCAGAGAGAGAATGCGGAGAGCTGTGATGGCCAAAACAACCAGGATAAAATATATGAATGAAGATTTTCTCTATGCTTGAATGAAATGTTTTAAGGAAGTGGCACTGCGTCACCGTCGTGACATCGCCTCGTAAAGTCGAATGATTAGCCTCCTCCTGCACTTAAAAAACAGCCAGTGACTAAATACAAGCCATCCTACATGGTGTTGAAATGTGAACCTTTGGTGGTGAAATTCAGATGTTCAGTGAAGGATCTCAGAAAGCTACTGAGATCTGGCATGCAGATACTTTCCTCTCATCATTTAAACAATCAAAAATATGCGTCATGAACTGCTGATTAATACAGTAAATTTAGAGCCCTGATCTCAGGACTCTGATGCCAACTTACCTCCACCAGCTGCCCTGAAACCTTCTCACAGAGCTCTGTCCACAGAGCGCCACTCAGCAGCTGCTGGACGTCTTTACTCTGCATCGCCCGCAACACCAACACACACGCTTGACCCTAAGCACACATTAACAGGTAGTTGCATGAACATGTCCACTCTATCTTTACACATACTTTATGACTTTACTCTACTAAACAGACACAACATATTTATTACTTGAATTTTATTAGTTTATTTTTAAAGGCTGAAAACTGGACTGATTTCAGGTTGTATATTTATGACAGTAGTGTTAACCTTTTATTACGTTCTAAACTGTGAGTCTAAAGGATGGCGATCATGGAAATTATTCTTGAAACTATACAAGAGGAGCCTTTTCATTCTTGATGGAAGTTTAAATTATCATCATCTTCCCAGGCAATAACTTAATGACAATGCTTTCAATAATTCCCCAATCAACAAAAAACACACATGTAAAAAAAAAAAAAAAAAAAAAAAAAAAAAAAAAAAAAAAGATGCAGTTTTAACTTTTTCTTTTTTACAGAGTTCTCTAAAATAAACACCAGGTCAAATTTGTTTAGAACCAACCAGATAACCCAGTTTTCTTCTTCGTTGTTTGTTTTGACTTCCTCAGTAATTTTTCAAGATGTGAATACGTAATGAAAAAGATCTGGTTTGTTTAACTAGTGCAGTGTGAAAGCAAACTGGGTTCGGGAGAATGCTGCAACCCCGAATCGTAGCCTAGCGGACTGGTGCAGTCCTGGTGTGAATGTGCCCAAAAACTTTGATCAAATTTCACAAACATCCAACCAGAGCTCTGCAACAAGTCTGTTGATGGTTGCTAGACGCTTCTGTTGAGACACAGCTTGCTGAACGCTTTCAACTAAATATAAGTGTGCTGTATTTAGGGGTCCAAGCCCGCGAAGCAGCACACATGCCCGCGAAGCATGCACTCCAGTGTGCTGGAGCCTTATTCTATTCGCTTCATCTTTTTTTTGTTGTTGTTTTTGTATTCTTTTTATTCCACTCCTAAAAATGGTTGTTCAACCTAAACTATAACTCCAGTAATATAGGCATTCGTAAGAAAAAACCCCAAAAACACTTGTCAGCCACTAGGTGGCAGTATTAGGAGGGTAGTAGGTTTTAGCATCTAGCTCCTGAACAATAAGAAAACATATCCAAGTACCTCACATTATCACATTCCTTGCATGAATCCGAATGTTGTTCTAATTGACACTTTCTTTCTCAGAATTTGTCCTGAATTTTAGACAAACTTTGTATTTTTCACAAATATTTAATGAAATGCATAAATTGCAAAAATATGTTGAATTTGGTCAAATATTAATGAAGACACTCCAATGTTATTTGAACATATCAGACACACTTTGGGTTATGTCAGATTATTTTCAGAACTTTTGAGACACGGTTTAAAAGGCAGGACTTGCTGCACAGTACAAGTTGTATTTGTAACTTTGAGTTACTGGGTAGTCCAAACCATAACTTTAGAAATATATAGACATCGCATTCTGTGCCCGGATGACACCTCAGATAGAAAAAGTTACCCTGGTCAGCCAAAAGGTGGTGCTATACCAGTGGTCAGTACATTTTGTCCCACTTCTCAAACTGTATGTCTCAGCGACAAAAACGTCACCTCGCCTTGTTCGGTGTTAGCGAGACCTCTCTAGTGAATTTTTTTTTCTTTTAAAGCAACTATCAACACATTTAGCGACTTTTTCTGGTGTTGATAAAGACTTTGAGACAGAGATGAAAACACCTCTTTTACTCTTCTCAATGAGTCTCAGATGCTACTCAGATGCTATCTGTCCTGAGGCGCGCACAGGAGGCTCGTCCTCGTGCAGCTGCAGCAGGAGACGCTCTCTTCTGCATAAAAACCAGCATGAAAATGATTTGTGCAAAGCTGCTACTGTCTTACAGTCAGATAACGCATTTTTAATAGACTAACCTAGAAATTATTCTAGTTTAGAAAGGTAGATATTAACTAGTTTGTTCTATTGTTTACTTGATCTCGTTTCTAGTATTGGGAAATAAAGGACACTTATGTAATTAAGTACACTAACTAGTGATTAAAGTTTTTTCTAGTTTAGTCTTTTTGGCACCACAGTTTGCAAACAGAATGCAAACACTGTATGAGACTGTATCTTTGCGCTATTGTGGTGTTGTAAATTCTTAATAATTAAGGTAGCTGTTGGAGAAAACACAGACTTATCCACATTTCCAAAAACCATTCGAGAGCTGTTTGTATTGATGAATATTGATGAAAAAAAACCCTGCTGACTCCTGACAATTATTAAATGAAGTTATATGACACTATAACTCGTGCATTTTAAAATCTGTCTGCAGTTTAAAAAAGAAAAAAGAAAAAAAAAGCTTTTACCTGTTGATGCTCTCTGACCCCAGATGTGATGTTCTGCACTGCTGCATCCAACAGGTTCACACATAAAACCTGGAAAAAAACAACACAAGAGTCATTTCCTACAAGATGACCTAAACTTACCCCCACTGGTTACATGTGTGCTGCTTTCCGGCTGTGCTGTGGTTTCATTCCGACCTCCATAGTGGGTCAATTCACATGGGGACTGTGTTAAACATTGTGCGCACGTGAAAATGAGAGAATCTTGTGATTCTCCACTTCCAGAATAAACGTCTCGTCGTCCATGTTGCAAAAAACATAAAAAAAAAACAAAAAAAACAAACACTGAGACCCCCTGACCGATAATGATGTAATGCTTACTCAGTTCAGTGAGCACAAATAAACACAAGGGCTTTTATTTTGAAATTAACTAGATGCTTTTACATTGTTACCGTGTCTGATTTCCTATCTGGCCCTATTTGAATTGCTAAGATTGACTCATTCTGGACGTGTGCTCAAAAATAGATTCGCTGCGTATGTTTAGCAGAAAGAGCTTATGTTTAGAGAGCTTCTGACACGCACCACGGTGCGCCCAGTGTAAACTAAACTACTGGCTAAAACAGCTGTGAATAGCTACGGAGGCCACGGCGCAGCACATGCACCCGGTGGACGTGCAGTTTGAGATGTGTAACTGAACTCACCGGAAATCTCGCAAACAAGTCTGTGAACATCTGAGTGGTCATGGGGCTCTTTCTCCTACTCATGAAGGTGCTCAGAGCTTCTCTGAAGAGTCCGGAGACCCGATCCACGTCCATGTTTCCCATGAACTTCAGCTGCATAAAAAACGAAAGAGCCAAGACATGTCAGACAGGTACAAAATCACAGGTGAAAATGATGAAGAGTCATGGCTGAATCCCATTTAGCCTGGTCAGTGTCAGAGAGCTGATTCACAGTCAAAACAAGAATATATCAATTCAATTGATTTCTAGCGTAAAACTTGATTCAAATCTTTTTGTTTGCCTATTTTTGAAGACAATGCAAATTGTTTTAGGTCTCTTTTCAATTCATAGGCTGATCTGGACTCTGCGGCATTTTGAAAAAGGAAATAAAGACATGCTTGAACCTGAAATCTCAATGCAGCCGACATCTCATTTTCAAGAACAGTAGCAGACATTCACATTTTCTATCTCTGTAGATTCTGCAAATGTAGTAAACCTGTCCAACATTATGATGTAGTTACAATGTACTGGGACACTAAAACGAACAGGCAGTCTTATATGATTAATACTATCATAGATTATTATTAGTATTGTTTTTATTCGTTTTATGGATTTATTTTTCTTATCACCACTGGATTTTACCCTCTGTACTCATCCATATTGTTGTTGTGATTGTTGATTTTGTTGTCTTGATTGTCCCTTGTATGTTATACTGCACTGCAAACCCAAATTTCCCCTTGAGGGACAATAAAGGAATTGAACTGAACAATAGTAATCATCTTTTAGCTCAGCAGTAAACAACTTTCATTCATCTGTAAAAACCTCAAATACTGCAAAACTTGGACAGGTATAACCACCAGCATTGACTAATACTAAACAAAATAAACGCAGTTTTGAAGATGTACCTAAATTCTTAAATTATGTAGCTCTGTGTTGTGTAGCTCAACTGGTTAAGCAGCTGCCACATGTAGAGAGGCTACAGCTCTTACAGCTGGCCCAGGTTCAACTCCTGTTCTGGGGCCCATTACTGCAGGTCATTCCCTGCTCTCTCAGACCCATCTGAGACAAATTAGGACTGATCATAACTACAAATCACAAGGTCAATAAAGAAAATAAAAACTAGAACTTTAAAGCATTTCATGACTTTCAACACTTGTTTGTCGGGTCCCTCAGGAACCAATTTTGTTCAAACTGCACCTGCTCCCCCTGCAAATGTCATTCCACTAATATGCTGATGACACACAGCTATACTTTAAAACAGCTTATCAGTATTACTCTCCACACTCACCGCCTGTCTTGAGGAGATAAAGGTGTGAAGTAGGCCTGAAAGATTTTGATTGTGATGTTTCAGAACAAGACTACAATTTGGTTACTGACTGAATCTTCTGAATTCCAGCTACCGTTCAGTGTTCACGCAGAAATTAGGGCTGGGTGATATGGCCTAAAAATAAAATCTCAAAATTTTTTTTTTATAACCAAATCCGATTTCCAAATTTAATAGATTTTTTTATATTTTCTTTTACAAAACATGAATAAACTTATTTAAAACATTTATTTATTTAAATCAATGCCAGCAAAAATAAAGCATATAATGTTATAACTTTTCCACCATATAAACAACTTCATATCTTACATAGAAATATGCGACACAGTGCATCCATGATCTCTTTCCATTTGGATCATTATCATACAAGATCCACTGCAGAAATAATTCCCCTGATGAAGGTTGTCTCTTAACTAGAGTTTGTGGGTTAAGTTGACTTCTGCATCTCGTAGAGAGCAGCATTTCTCATTGCAGTTATACGCACAGCTAATTCCCAGGCAAGAAAATATGTCAGACAAACACCATTCTGGTAGTCTGCTGCTAACTCACTATGGAAAATAATCCAGATTTTCATAAAAATAAATCGTCAGAAATTGAAAATTCGATTTATCGATTTTATCGATTGATCGGCCAGCCCCAGCAGAAACATATATTTTTGACATGAAATAACGTCACAATATGAACTGCTCTGTTCTAGCAAAGATGCAAATTTGAGATATGTTAAGCTTAACTTACCAACTCCAAGATATGTGTAGTCAAAACTCAAAAACCTGAAGGTTACATATCCTCTAGGACAGGCTAAAACATTGTTCTTGAAAGTAAAAACTTAACAGTCTGATGTTATCTTATTTACACCACAGCACCTAATTTCTCTACATACTCTCTGTACTGCACACTCTGAATTCCACCACGATGCCACATACACAAAGACATGTGCACATACACACAAATGTGAACACAGCAGCAAACAGATTACGCATGTCAGACAATATGTTGCTTCAGTCACCTGAAAAATCACAAGAAAATTTTTAATTTAATTTTTTTTTAACGAGAAATTTTAGAAGCTGGACTGTTATCTGTCCTTAGTTTTTGCCGACACTCATGAAACTGAAATGAGTGGATTTGTAAAACCATGGATGCTGCCGGTCTGAAACCTGATCACAATAACAGACATGTAACCCGTCTGCTGCAAAGCTGGACATGATATGAAGGTGAAACAACAGTTACACCTGCTGCCGCGTTAACATTTCATGGCCATCTGGATACTACACAGCTTTGAGACCTCTGAGCTAAAGCAATGCATGACCTAACTCATGTGATTTGTTTTGGGTAAAAATACAGCAAAGACAACTCGGTGAGCTCGGGTTAAGATGAGTACATCAAACTCATCTTAACCACAAATTAATTTAGAGTAAACATACGTCATTTACTGCAGCTCCATCAGTTGTCTGCTCCTCTGTCGTCTCAGCAGGAAGAGCCCCTCGCAGCACTTTCACCACATATAGAGACGCACTAGAAGAAAAAGTACAACATCAGTAACACATATCCACTTATTCAAGTACAGATTCTACTTCTGTCATGAGTCTGGTGTGTGGGAAGACTCGGCATCATTTTCTGTTCAGCTTTGTCTTTAAACATTGATACGGTACCTGAAGTAGTAGAGGCACACCGAAGAGTCCGACAGCTTCTGGGCTTTAGTCATCAGTTTTTCCAGTAGGTCATGGAGCTCCCCCTGCCTGTCACCAGCAGTCCTGCAGTAGACTTTCGACCTACACAGCTGGTTCCTAAAAGAAAAGAAACATCACACACGCTGTCAATATTTCACAGCTTTGTATCATCTTCTACAACTGGGTGACATTAAAGCTTTTAAAGCTAGACTGACGTATAAATACTGATCCAGACCAGCACAGGCTGGAGGACTGAGTGAGAAGCCTAATGTAATGTCACAGATATGAAGACTACAGTACACATTTTAATTACGCCAATTATGTAAAAACATTTTTGAGTTAATGTCATAATTTATTATGCTATTTTTGTTACTGGCTTAGCATGAAAAAAAACTTTGAAAATGTAATAATTGCAGTTGATAAACAATCTCAGATATACAAGATTTATTTTAATTATTGGCAAGTTATGATGTTATCTGCAACTCTGCTGAGCTAAAACAAGCAAACTCCCAGCAGCTGCGTTCTCTTTCCTCAACATTTTTAATTAACTGTGGAGTCCCGTTTCAATCTGGAATAAAACAAAAATGATTTATCAATCAATTCAATGTGAAAAAAAAAAAGGATTAAATAAAGCTTTTAAATATTTATATTTGAAAAGTCCGTCCCAATGTTCAGACCTAAATCTATAGCAGGGCTTCGTTTTTACCATTTGTGGCCTCTACTGTGGAACGGCCTACCCGAGGCCCTTAAACCTCTAACTGCTGCCTGTTTATGTAGCTTTTATAACTCTGCTTTCTTTTTTCTTAACTCCAGTGTTTTCCCAATGGTGGCTGTCCACATCAAAAGGCAACCCCAGCTCTGACTGTGGGGTCCGCCTGGGTCTGGGGGGTTTCCTGTGGCCTCTGCAGCAGCACCAAGATCCAAAAACGGCAAACGGCCAGCCACTCTCGCTAGAACAGCTTTTCTGTTCTGGAGCGGGAGCTGCCGTTGCAGGAATGACACTTGCCATTTATATAGTATATATTTATATATATATAAGAAACACATGAAGGGAACCACAAAATCAGCCTACTATCAGCTTAAGAATATATGAAGGGTAAAAGATTTGATGTCTCAGCAGAACCTGGAAAAACTAGTCCAGCTTCCATCTTTAGTTGGCTTGATTATTGTAACAGAGTTTTTACAGGTTCTACCTAAA
>JBAGKP010000017.1:29762964-29779094 GCA_037177255.1 Melanotaenia maccullochi
GTCAGAACCAGACATGGAGAAGCTGCATTCAGCTTCTATGCTCCACATGTCTGGAACAAACTCCCAGAAAGCCTCAATTCAGCTGAAACACTCAGTTTATTTAGATACAGGTTAAAGACCCACCTGTTCTCTGCTGCCTGGAACTAGTTTTTATTTAGAGTCTAAATCTACATCTGGTTCTTTTAAGCTGGAATCATGTTTTAATATTGTTTTTAACTTTATTTCTTGCATTTTATCTATTTATTTTAGCATATTCCTTCTGATGTATTCCTTTTAACTGATTACAGCATTTCTTTTCAATAAAATGCATAATAGCTATATATTAAAGTGGTATGATTTTATTCATGAGTTATATCGTAGAGATTACTGACCGACCAGCAGGCTACCGTCTAATCAGTTTCTGACAGGCGATCGATCACTTTATGGTTCAACATCTGCAGATGTAGTGAAGTTACTCTGTTTCAATGGATGGATGTTACTTTGTCCAGACATATGTTTGCCATTCTTTCTTATACCACAGTCCACGCCGGTGAAGAACAGCAAGTCCTACTGTCTTCTGGCAGTTTATAATTGGCTGGCCATTCTTTTCTTGATATAACTTTCCAGATTTGTTCCAGTTTGTTATTAAATAATCATTGTCATACTTCTTTCTGCTACCTTCATGTGCCAGGATGGGTCTTCATAAAAACTATAGAAAAAAAACTGTATAGAAAAAGGCTTGTGTGTGTGGGTGCAGATTGCTACACGTCATTGAGGATAACAAAGCACATCGAGATCCACAGTGATTAGTAGATGATTTCAGATGGAGATAAACTTAACCAGTAAAGATCAGAAACCCTGAATCAGAGCAAGGAGGAACACCAGACGTGTTAATACCTGAAGATGTCTGCGGCTCGGCGGAGGAAGTCCTGCTCCTGCTGGTTGCTGCCTGAGCTCATTCCTCTGTCGATAATGTTGAGTAGAGGCTCCACTAAACCCAGAACAAGAGGGCTGCCAGCCTGCCGGGCCACGAACACTTCAAGCAGGTCCAACACCTACAAGCCAAGCAGAGGGAAGATGGGAGCTTGTGATTGGTGGAAGATGCTTTCTTTTTTCAAACTGTTACCTTCACAAACTGAGAACGAGCTACCTTGATCTTAAAGTCTCGAACCAGAGTCTTCTCTTTCTGTAGTTTTGCTTTCTCGTCTTTCTTGGCCTGGATCTTTTTCTTCTGCTCTAAGAACAGTGCTGACAGACTCTTATCCATCTTCATCATTTCTTCATCGTCCAGATCTTCATCACTGCTGCCATCCTCCTCAGTGGCCTGAATATGAAGCACAACAGAATACTTGTTACTCTGACACAGTCACAAGCCTAAAACGTTGTTCTGATAGGTTTAACTTCAACTTCTCTACACGATCACCAGAAATCTTTTTATTTAAAAGGATTTAGCTTAGCTCAATAATTCAGCTTCATTTAGTATTCTGGGATTAGTAAGTGTCGGTGATGAGCCCTGAAGCTCTTTAAAGAGAAATTAATTATATATCCTGAACACCCACCAGAGCGTTCTGCTGCTGGAGGACCTTCATCAGTTCCAAGCGGAAATTTTGGTCCACTTCCTGCTCAATTTCCTCTTCTTCCTCATCATCCTCCACTGCTTCATCCTCCTTATCCAGATCAGAGTCTTCATCCAATCCATCGGATTCATCCTCCTGGCAACCAAACAGGTGTTTTACAACTCAGACCAAATACAGACCATTAACATAACAACACCAGGTGTTTTGTCAGTAAACAAACTGCAAGAGTGAAGATATGAAGAAGACAGAAAGGTGAAAAAAAAAATAAGCAGAACCTCCAGAAGTAAAGAACTGACCTCCATTTCTTCATCGTCTTCCTCATCATCGTTCTCTTTTGATTTCTTCTTCTGTGTACTGTTCGAGTCGTCGGTGACGACCACAGCACTGTCCTCCTCGTCCTTGTCAGGGTCCAAGACCTGGATGGAGTCCAAAACACCAGTTAACAGTTATTTACAGAGACAGTCTGTCTGAGCAAAAAACCGTCTGTCTGTCTGAGCATCCAACCATCTGTCTGTCTGAGCAACCGTCTGTCTGTCTGAGCATCCAACCATCTGTCTTTCTGAGCATCCGACCGTCCGTCTCTCTGAGCATCCGACCGACCGTCTGTCTGAGCATCCGACCAACCGTCTGTCTGAGCAACCGACCGACCGTCTGTCTGAGCATCCGACCGACCGTCTGTCTGAGCATCTGACCGTCTGTCTGCGCAACCGACCGTCTGTCTGAGCAACCAACCATCTGTCTGTTAACTGGTCTTATCAGTTCTGCTTTAGTGTCACTTAATTTTTTGCTAAATGTAAATAAATAAATGAATGATGAAGAATAAGCTAAACGTCTCATTTAACTGGTAAATCCTAAAGCCAAGCCAACTTTACTTATAAAGCACTTTAAAAACAGCAGGAACCACTGACCAACATGCTGAATATAGAAATAAAATGCCTTACTAATTACGTTTTAAATATCTAAAAACTAAAAAATGTAATTTAAAAAAAGTAGACAACACTAATGAAACACTAATAATTTTACATTTAACAATTAATAACATTTAGTTAAAGTTAGTTCATTTTCATGCACATTTGTATACTCTGCTACCTTACTGGATAACATAGATAAATAGATGTTCTGAAAAATGTTACATTATTTACAATTAATTCCTTAATTAATTTGCACAAATGATCAAATTATCTCCATAAAATCGAAATCTCCATTGACTAAAAGAGGAAACAAACTGTTGCAGGAAACAAAGGAGGCGAATGATCTTTTCACATCTAAAACATTAAAAAGAAAAACAAACAGCTTCACAGGACGATTTACTTTAAACTTCTGACATCAACCTGGGCGACGATCTCCTGCCACTTACGTCCAAGATGGCACTTAGTGCGGCTGCAGTAACGTGGGGGCAGATGGAGGAGAAGACCGCTTTGCAGACCTGTCGGATATGTCGGCTCTGCTGGGACAGCAAAGACAACAAGATGTCCACCATCACCTCCACCCACTGCGGCTCCTCCAGCTCAGTGACTGCATCGGGAAACACACCAGATATTTCATGTAAGAGAATAACCAGCACTGAAAGTTCCATTTATTCATTTTTATAGACGTTTCGGAGACGTTTTAGTCACCAAGCGGAACAGAACCAGGAAAGTTTTCTACTGAGAAACTAACGTAGCTGATTGTGAACTTAGTTTGTGCTGAAATTTTCTGTTTGGGAGACAATGTCCCTTCTGTAATCAGACTGAAAAGATGAGTGTCAGTTTGTGAATTTCAGATGCTTGTAGGAATGTTCTTGAACTGAGACCAGAGCTTTGAAGTGGTAAAATAAACTAATCATCTGCCTCGAGTAGAGCTTTAACACCTGAACACTGTTTACATTCAACTGTGAATAACTGAATTACTGCATCATTCACTGCAAAATAAAATAATGATAAAAAAAAGCCAAATTTGTTTTCCATATAATACATTTTAGAGGAATTGATCTTTGGTAAGGATTAAACACTTGCATTGGTCAAAGATTACCAACAAATTAAATTCCATTTTTATTTTTAGTGTAGTGTATTCTTCTGTAATAGATCTAGTCAACTATAATTAGTTGATTGAAACTAGACTAAAACTCACGATTCGGATTACTTAAATATGGCTTAAATTAAATGACAACTTAGTCATGAGATTTTTGCTGAAACTGAATCAAAATCTGGAGATTGCTGTTATCATGTTAATGTTTTAATTCATTTACACCAATAATTATTATATTGTGCATTAACGCAGTTTCTTTAAAGTCTGTTTTTCACTGGTTCTGAATACATATACAGACAAATCATGGTCCTGGCGAGGGACGGATGTCATTGTGTCTTAACCACAGTTTCAGACGGGCCAGGTTCAACGCCGCCAAATCTCCTTTCAAAGTAGGAAAGAAGCCATGTGCTCTAAAATCTCGTTCCTGGTGCTTGTTCCACAGATGACTACAGAAAGTTTCAAGGCCAAATGTTCTTTCTTTTAACTGCGTTTATTTTTAAGTTTTTAAAAGTTATAAAAAAACAGACGTTCTGTCACAACATACACATCCTGAGATTGTAATCACAGTAAGTCCTAAATCCTAAAAATTTGCATCCTTCTTTGTCTTGTACATTTCATTTGATATTATATTAATATTGAAGCTGGGATTTACAAGGACAGCTACTGTGTGAAGTGAAAAATGCTGTTAAAGGGATATGTGTAACATGTTCTGTTGTTTACTGGCCAAAATCAATGTCTGCATGTACATACGTGTTATCATTGGCGGATTATGACCTCCACTAATGATCTGACATGTTCTCGTAAGCAAAGAATTTTAGATGTGTTTATACGTGTGATGGATAGCCAGGAGAGAGTGTCATGGTGGTCTGCCATCTTGAAACTACAGCCAAATAGCACCAATGCAGAATCCCTGCAAGCTAGCGCGCAGACTGAGACGCAGGAGGAAAAGACAAACAAAAGAGGCTTAATGCCCTGGCAAGTTGGAAAATCTGTTAAATTGTTATTTACAATTTATTTATAAAAATGCAGGACCATGCATGTCCAGCAGCAGCATAGCAGCCATTTTCACTTTCACCAAGAAAGCAAAAGAGGGCATTTAAAAGGCAGCGTGACCAGATGTTACAAAAAGATGAGGATTAACATCATGCTAGCCTTCCCCAGGTAAGCAGCTCAAGAAGGAGAAAGGGATGCTATAGTTGTCAGCTTTCTCCTTGACAAGGACGTCAATGGTCCAGCCTAAATTAGCCTGAAGCTAACGTTTTCCATTTGGTTTTGTTAGACAGTGTAGCTTGTTACATAACGCTAGCTTCTGCTAAAATACTGTTTGTACAGAAGTGTGTGTTTAAGTAGTTTCAATCGCTTTCATAATCACAATCACAGTAAACACAGACTCTTAGTGGCGGTAAATCTGGACTAAAAGCCGGTGGGAAGGCTTTGTAAGTTGGCTTTTACTGTGGCAAAAAGCCAGTGCCGTTTCCATCCATTGAGGCTAGTTTTCCCGTCGAGATTATTTCGCCCTGTGAGGACCATTCTTTGCTCTAAACACATGACATCTGACAGTTTGATGGGATGCAGTTAGCAATATTTATGAAAGCAGGACCTCTATCCCTGAGTGAACACTACATGAACTATCGGATGACATGCTTTCATCTGTGTTGATGCTTTTTGAATCACAGCAGAAACTGTTGCTGCAATACGTGTTTGAGAAAGTGAGATGCTAGAAACTACTACACGTCAGAATGCCAGACACGTAATTCTTACATAACAAGCAACTTATGTCTTTAAAGTGTTTGAAAACTAAAACTTACTGCACTTCATGTGGCAGTCATTTTAAGATATAAATACGCAATACACTACTTTGAAGTCCTTACTGAATGTTGCACTTAATGTTATTAAGTGGGATTAATTGCAGATATTAGTCCTATTAATCACGACTGAATAATTTAATCGTTACCCAGCACTAGTATTTAGTTTCAATGCTAACATGATCTTTCAAGGTTTTCAGTCAAGAAAATTATGTGAAATGAAACTGAGAAAATTAGCATCATCATCATGAGAAACGACGTCCCACCTTGTTTCTTCTTCTTTGCCTTCTTTTGCTGAGCTTTTTCCATACAGCTCTGCAAGTCTTTCATGATGTCCAGCAGCTCTTCAGGAGCCTTAAGAAGAAAACAATCTCACTCATATTCTGATGTTTTTTATATAAATACTTCAGAAGATACAGGCTACAGACAGCCACGAACAACCATCAGGTTTTACCTTGAAGAGGTGCAAGCCGACCAGCAGGAAGAGCTGCTGAAACCCGTCACTCTCTACAGACGTGCCTTTATGTGCCGCCTTCCTTAGGTTTGCCACCGACTCCATCATGCTGAAAGCACACAAAGAGAAAGCTGTTTTATGTCGTCCTACTTCCATCTTATTTAGGACTGTGGCACAATGTAAAAGGCAAGGCAAGTTTATCTGTATAGCACATTTCATGTACAAGACAGTTCAAAGTGCTTTACATAAAACATTAAACACATTACAGGTTGTACAAAGAAAGCATTAAAAGTAGTGAAAGGCATCAACAAACAGCAAAAATCACAATAAAATAATAAATTGCATTGAAATTAAAAACAATATAAGTTAGCTGCAGATTTCATGTATAGGTGCATGAGAAAAGAAATGTTTTAAGTTGGATTTAAAAACGTCGACATTTGGTGAAAGTTTAATCTCCACTGGCAGTTTGTTCCACTTGTTTGCAGCATAACAGCCAAATGCTGCTTCTCCATGTTTAGCCTGGACCCTGGTCTGGACTCTGGGCTCTGGTCTGGACTCTGGCCTGGACCAGAGTCTTTGCTAGGTTTATATTCTCTGAACATATCACAGATGGATTCTGGGCCTAAACCATTCTGGGATGTAAACGATCAGAAGGGTTTTGAAAGTCTATCCCATCTCCATCAGCGATCACGTACCAGTATCATTCACTCTGAGAAATAAGAACAATAAACCAGCAACTAGAAACTGAAGATTTAATACGTCATTACTTAAAGATCCTGATTTAAATGGTCCTTATATCTTGACAGCAACGACATCTAAGAAACTTCAGCGTGTGTTCTTTGGGAAGCAGCAAAAGCAGTAATGCGAGGGAAAATCATTTCCTTCTCTTCCCATAAGAAAATGAAGGCGGCTTCGAGGATTTCATAGTTAGAAATAAATTGCTAAATTGCTTACCATGTCTCCCCAGAAGAACACAGCTGAGCTGAGCATGAGCTAAATGAAATAATAAACAAAAATACACAATTTCTGGTGCAAAGCCTCCGCTTAAGATTAAAAAAATAATACAAAAATTAAAAAATCTGATTATCAAGAGGGACCTTATACCCATAAAGCTCTCTAGGAAAAGCTAATTTGTTCAGCGCAACACACCAGCCAGACATTCTGCTGCCATGATGCTGGACAGGACAAGTTAAGAGGAAAAAAAACTATCAGAAGGTCCGTGACTGACTGGAAACCAGTGTAAAGATTTTAAAACTGGTGTGATGAGTTCAGTCCTGGTCACAACTAGCAGCAGCGTTCTGGATGAGCTGCAGATGTTTAAAGCTGTTTAGAAAGTCCTCACCTTTACAGTAATCCGGCCTACTGGAGATGAGTGCATGGGGGAGTTTCTCCTGGTTTTTCTGGGAGACTAACCTTTTAATTATGTTGATGTTTCTGAGCTGGTAAAAAACTTATTAGTGGCAGCTTTGATGTGGCTGACCCAGGCCACTTGCATATGTGGTCCTAGATCAGACACATATCTGGGTGGATGAGGTCCTTTCCACCCAGATCAGGCACATATCCGACTTTGACGTCACAGAAGTCAAACAAATAGCACATTTCTGCAGTTTCACAACGTTTACTGTGTCGTCTTTTCTACAGCATCACTTTAATATATGAACAAATTAAGCAAAGCAATGCAATGAACAGAGGGACGGGGTGTATTTTAGCGTGTGTTAATATGCGGGTCGACTCATGTTTTGGATCATCGGGTCAGGTCCAGATTTCACTAGAACATATCCACAGTTCGGGTTTGGTAATCGTTTGAACGGGTTGGGGCGAGTGCACATTGGTAAGATTGGACCCGTGCAGGACTCTGCACAGACGAACTTGGCTGCACTGTCTGTACATGCCTCTGTGCAGAAGTAGGAGGCACCACAAAGGGCCATTATTAACATTTGTATTCTCCTTTATATTAGTATCCTTCTTTCGTTCATTAGTTGGGCATAATTTTATTGGTTCCAAGTAGGCAAATACTTCCAAATCGGTTCAAAGACATGAAGCATCCATTAATCCATAAATGCTACGCACTATGTGACTTTGTGTTACCCTCTGCGCATGCGTGTCACTTCAGGGTCACACGCTGCTCACACTTCAATGGGATTTAAGGTCGCATTGAAATGATAATGTAAACGACCACACCCAAAAAAAAAAAAAAAAAAAAAAAAATCGGATTTAAGCATTAAGACTAGGGCCAGACTTATTAATCACCAGGCCGATTAAATCAGCTGATATAAGCCTTTTTCAATATGGCCAATATTGACTATTGTTTTGCAGTTTATACACCGATATATTCTTACTTTCTCATAAAACAGTAAATGCTGTTAAGTGTCAGAGTTGTGCAGAATGACGTCCTTGCATAGTTTGTCCACTAGAAAAGCTGTGACTCCATTCAATCCCACAATCATCCCCCTGTCTTTTCAACAGGGTTAGCTAAGTAGCCAGTAACTGCAGAAATAATGTAAGTGCACAAAATATCTGAGCATACAGAACGAGTGTTCATCACTCCGTCAGCTGCAGGTTGAGGCGTATTTTAGGAGAGATGTTAATGCAGACGGGAGGAGGTTTATTCACTGCAGCACCAAAAACTTTATTAATACTACAGTCTGTCTTCAGCCACCGTCATGATGTCATGTCTAAGTTTTACTTTGTCAGAAGATACTAACGTGACCGGCTGTAACAGAAACTCACTATGTGTTACAGACCATGGTGATCATCATATATAAAATACAACTCCATCAAAGATGACATCTTTTTGACATTTGAGAAAATCATATCTGCTTTTAAATTTTGGTTCATGTATGATATACCAAGAAAATATTGGAGTAAAGAAAATGTAAATTATAATTAAAGAGCATCAGAAGGCTGCATAAATAATGTTTACTCATGTTGGTTATATAAGGCATACACCCTATATATATTTTCCTACCTGCACTTTAACCCACTTCTAATTTGCATCAGCAAGAAGTACAAAACAAGATATATTTAATTCATTCATCATTCATTTATACAATTCATTTATAGATTGACTTTAAGGTTATATATTTTAATTATTTAATGCTTTGTTGCATGTTTTGAAAAATTCTTCTGTTAAACATATGAGGACAAAATATTGTGAAACTATAAAATGTTGTGTCTGTAATTCATATTTTTTATGGTACAAGTGTAATAACCCAAAAATAAGTTAATTTAATCAAATATATATTTTTAATCAGGATTTTTTTTTTTTTACTGCTAAACATCGGAATCGATATCGGCCTCAAAAAAATCCATATCGGTCGGGCCCTAATTAAGACCTGTAGTGTGAACACAGCTGGCGTCTATCAACCTTCACAGAGTTGTATTTGCACCTACCTGTCCCAGGCTTGTCGCTGTTCGGGGCTGAAGGGCTGGCTGCTCTGGACGTATTTTGGCTGGTTAAACAGGACTTGTGCATACTGGACAAGGTGGTAGATCCACATGGTGCCGTCAGCCCTTACCCCAAGAACTCGCTTCTGATTGGCAGCCATGTCATCATGTCCTTGCGGCGGCATGTTGTGCATGGACATGAGGAGCCTGGATGGGGAACAGACAGGACTGAAATTTGTTTTTCTGATGATTTGAACTTTCTGATCGGAATGAAGTTCTTCTTTTCTGACCTAACTTGTTTGATTAGGTTGATTAAAAACAGTGGTTTGTTTGCATAATGTGTCTATTTATTTTATTCTTTTAGAGCAGAACTTTCCCACAAGGCTCACTCAAACATTTGATTCCGACATCAAAAAATGGTCCTCACTCTGTTATTCACCAAAGGACTGATGGGCTGAAATAAAGCATTCTGGCTTTAATTAAAGAGAAACAACAGGTTTAATCTCACCCATAGAACGAATTGGCAAGCACTCCTCTGGTGTTACCGTCCAGGGGAACAGCGAGCTTGCCATTTGTCTCTGCAATGTCAGACGAGGCTTTCTTGGTGCTGAAGAACGCGTGGAAAAAGACAAACCTGGAAAGGAAACAAAACCACACTGGATTGTTGCATTTTCTCCATCCATTACTTGAACCTTTATGTTCCCCAACTGAAGACTGTCTTACCTGGCGACATCCATGATGAGATCCTCCTGCTTTTTCACATGGTGGTTGTCAATAATTGAGGAGAGTCGAGCTATGATCCACTTCCTCAGACGGAATATGGAGCTGTCCTTCCTGAAGACAGAACATCAGTTATACTCATCCTGTTTTCATACCAGGTGTCAACCTGTTCAACCTGGACAGTGAGACTGTCAGGTGGAAGTAGGTGGACACACTTACTGCTCTCGTCCCTCCGGTTTGTCTTTCTGTTTGCGGGTGCTGAAGTCCAGCAGCTTATCCATCTGAGGCTGCAGGAACATGTTCTTCAGCCAGTCCACATAGCTCTGTAGGGCAGCAGGCTGGAGGTGCTGCACCACCCTCCACACTGACGGCACCACCGGGTAGCCGTGGTTGGTCAGTGAGGTGAAGCCCACCATGACTGCCAGCTGTTTGTCAGAGTCCTGACAACCCTGCAAGAAGTCTGAAATGTAGGTGTCCATCTCTGGGGCCAGTTTGAAGCGGTCTGGTTTCTGGGAGAAAGAAATAATGGATGAAGATCAGAGTGGCTGCTTGGAATAATTATCATTGCTTCAAACAGTTTCCTTCTCTGATACATGCAGGGTCATAAACACAGCCCAAAAGATAATCAGCTGCCCTCTCCTCACACTGGAAGAACTACACCATTCCCACTGCCTCCGGAAAGCAGGTAAAATATCCCAGGACTCCTGTCACCCCGGTCACCACATGTTTGATCTCTTACCGTCAGGCAGGCGGTACGGATCAATCACTGCAAGGACAACACGGTTCAGGGACAGTTTTTATCTGACAGCAGTAAGAGCCCATAACAAATGGTTGACGAGTACTTGAAATTCAAGTTCATGTGCTTTAAGCTCCTGTCCGTGAGAGACGCGTATGCGTTGGCCAAGTCGAGCCAGACAACTGTTAGGTTTCCTTTGCTCTCCTTGGCCTCCCGAATCCACTGGTTCAGGACTCCAGTATGTTCCAAACACCCAGAGAAGCCTGTAATGCCGCCTTTCTAGACTGATGTGTCGACTTATCTGTGTTAGATATTAACTTGTAAGCTAGAATTCTGCATGCATGACTTTAGAATCAAGAACAAAAACTGGCTTGCACGTATACTGTTAAAGGCATATTTTAGCTTAAAAGATTAACGTTTCCCCTGTGTGTAACGAAAGTATCTTTAATCAAATTTATAAAGCCGAAGTACCATAGATGGCTTTCTGCAAAAGAAACAGACGTCTGTCCTTATCAAGGTGACAACGTCGTGCTTTTGTTAGCTATGGGCCATTTCATTTCAACTCTCATAGGTAGGGTGCATGAGGTAGTGTTAAGTTAAGTTTGGGTGAGCAGTCTCGTTATCCTTGTATTTTCCATAGCCATAACCGTTGTGTCCCTCCCATCGAATCTCTTACCCCCCTCCTCCCTTGGGACTCAGGCAACAGTTGCATTTTAAAGACATTTTACACCAAATTTCATTGTGAATCAGAAATCAGAAATACATGCCACTACTTGGGGAAAAAAATGAACTCAGTCATCTGATGAGAATAACCTGCTCGTTATCAGCAACCTTGGTTCACTAACCTGAGTGGACACCACATGCTCTCCATAGTGCTTCATCACCTCTCCAGACAAAACCTCCTTCAGCTGAGATAACGAAAGCAGAGGCAGGGCACTGCCCAGCAGACGGAAGCTCAGGTAACTGGACAGAGACAGGACAACAGCAGGAAGACAAGTTAGCGGGATGCCATTCACTGGAGGCAAGCATGGAGAGGTTGACGTAACATAAACAAAAAAAAAAAATGAAATGATACTAAAAGAAAAAGGCAGACACTATGGGCTGATAATGTTCTCCACCACTGTATGAAATGTAAATATTACACTATAATGATTCCAATTAAGGCAAAGAAACTGTTGTACCAACTGAACCTAAGATTATTGAGTTTTAGCCAGTAAGTTTCATAGTAAACTTTCATCAGATGTACCAACTCCTCTTTTGCTGCATAAAAAAAAAAAAATCTAAATCCTGCATACCAGGGTAGTCTACAAATCACAGACAGGGCCTGTAATAGCGGAGGAGATGAGGGATTTTCTTGATGAATTCAATATAAAGGAAAAGGTTGTTGCCATTAGACAATGTAGTTAATATGGATGTATCAGTATGACTATAAACATTGCTGCTCAAAAACTGTCCACTACACCCGCAGTCTCAAGGTGGGCAAGAGGAACCAGAGCTATGGTGGTGTGGGTAAAGAGGTGTAGCTTGGCTAAACTTATCCTTAAAGAGAAGCAGCATCTTCTCCGTAAATGGAATACAAAATAGATTAAACTTAGAGCAAAATCCCATGGCTAAATCAGTTACTGAACTACTACTATAAATAGACCAAATACAAATCTTACAACCACACACACTCTCCCTAGGTCTTCCAGAACATGCTGTAATTCTGGATGTGAAGAACAGGTGGAACAGCCTATTCCTGAGGGTGGAGCGATTTCTGGAACAGTTCCCTGCTATTCAGGCAGCCTCTAAGGACCCTCCGTTAAAAAACCCATAGAGGACAGCTGTTGTATTTATATTTGTTAGAAAACTGCTGTAAGTGGAAGAAAGCTGAAAAGTAAAACTCAACATTTGTTGAAAACATGAAAAGTATTTTTCTTTTTGTTACATTTTTTTTGTACAAAACTGGTATAGAAAAAAGTACTGTTAAGGAACCGGCATCGATGCGATGGTATTGCTATCGGTACCAGTATCAAATTTTTTATTGATACACAGCCCAAAGGTATGGGGATGTCAGATTGGAAGGAAGGAAACCCACCAGTTAGTTGTAGGAAACTTCCCCAAAAGAGTGAGACAACCAACCGGCGGCAGTAGGCACCCCCATTCCCCACAGGGCAGGACAAACTGGGGACAGGTGTGTACATACCCAGGACCCAGAAAATCGTCCTGCCAGAAGAACACCAACTCACCACACACCGGGGGGCACGGCAGGCACGGCAAGTGTGCCCAAACCTAAGCCCTACCAGCCCCAGATCGACCCGGTCGCCCCCTTTTCTGGGTCGACTTTAGTTTTAGCTTGTCCGTCTAGAAACCATCTGATTCTTCAAACAAAGCACTACACAAATAGCTTGCATAGATCATAGATTGTCATCTCTTGAACTCCTCCCCTCTATTAAGAGACTTACTGAGTTGGCCCATATGGCTCTTTGAACATGCCGTCGATGATGGCTTTGTTCCAGAAAAGCTGGAAGCTGTCTTCCTTCAGAGAGAGCTTCATGAGGTCCAGCGCCACCGGTGGGAGGAGGAACTCCTTCTTCACAGAGTGGGCTGCCATCTTCAACACCTCCGTCAACCTGACAGGTATTGGATCAGAATTTTTACACAGATGCTGCTAACAAGCAAACATTAAAAGCAGCCGACAGAAGCTCACCAACACAGAAAAAGAGGGAAAACATAAAAGCCAGTCGAGCTCTGTGCTCTTACCTGGGGATGTTGTCAGCGTTGATGATGGTGGAGGAGCCCAGCAGCTTCTTAAGTTTCTTGGGTTTGAGAGTTTGTGGGAAGCGCTGCAACGCAACCAACAGCAGCTGCAGCTGCTCTGGAGTCTTAAAGGCTGAAGCCAGATCAGCTTGCAAGGCACCCAGAAGGACCTCCTCGAACACCTCTTCTGGGATCTTTTAGACAAGACGGCATTGTGTTAGTGCTTGAAGGTTTTTAGCAATGTTCTGTTAGAAGTGTGACCGAACATTAGATTCACCTCAGTGAGAATGTCCATCATGGTCTTACTGGGCAGGTCCTTCAGGTGCTGTTTGTGCTGGCTGAGACTCTGGAGGACCTCCACACATCCCAGCACCACCAGGGGCTCCTGCAGAGACAAGAGACAGAATTGAGAAACCAAAACATTGTAGCACTGCAGCTCACACACAACAGCCCTCACAGCTAAGCCAAGCTACAGTTATCTATGCTAATAAACTGGCCTAGCCTCTTATTCTTATTGGAAACCAAGGAAGATACTCAGCAAATCATCTGAACACATCTTGTAAATGTGACGAAGGGACGCGAGGATGCTCACTTTACTGAGGCGGCCAGACTGATGAAGAGCAAGGACTCCAAACAAGTTTCCAAACATAGCATTTCTGGCAAGTTTCTGAAAGGCAGAGAAGATCTTGATGAAAAAAAAACTTGCTCACAAAAGGTTTCCAGCTTAAAGAAACAACACCATCAAATCACCTTTTTCACTGCATGCAAGTCGTGCTTTTGTTTTATTCTGTCGAGCATACTCTGCAGGGAGATGTTTTCAAAGGCACCCAAGACCTGAAAAAGAAAACTTAAATGATAAGCCAGCACAGATAATTAAATAAAAGATCATTTTCTTTATGCTTAGAACCCGCTACATGATACTTCTGTTTAAATTAAACACATCTTCATATGACCTTCTCACAAATTAAATCTTAAAACTAAAAGAAACAGAAGTAATAATTATTTAAAATGTTCTATTAAGTAAAATGACAGCATCTGAGATGTTAAAAAGAGTCTAGCTTAAAAACCTGTGTTTGGATTCTTTGTCTGTCAGAAGCCGAAGGCTCTATTACAGTGGTCCCAAGTCCAGTCCTCAAGATCTACTGTCCAGCTACTTTCAGATGCAACCCTTCCCCAACAATAGTTTCCTGTATTAAAGTGTCTGTTGTCTCAGAGGAGCTTCTACGTGTCGAAGCAGATGAAAGCACAAAACAGTTCGGAACTTGTTAACTTCTTAATGAGTGGATGGGATTAAGATCCTTCATGACAAATTCTGCAGGATTTCTGGCCCTGGAAGTATGCGTATGATGTTTTTACAGCATCAGTCATACATGTGTTTGGTGTAAACAAACCGTGACCGGCTGTTTCCCTCTGTCATGGCCTATATCCATCATAGGAGTCCAGTCTACCGTGTCCAGTAGCCAAGTCACCAGATACGTGTCCATTTGACTGGACCACTTCTAGTCCTTCCTGTTGGATCCACTCCAGCCAGTTTAGTTCTTAATAGTTTGATATTCACGTTTTAGTTTTTGTCCGTTTCTCTCTGCTTTGTTTAGAAGTCTGTTGGTACATGTGAGGGACAATAAGCTTGGAGACCTCCTGGAAGACCTCGTTTCAGGTCACTCCAACAAGCTCTGTCTGCATACACGCAACAAGCAGAGAAACTGTCTACATCTCGTCCACAATGATGGACTGATAGATTTACTACACTGATGACAACAGGCAAAATAAAACTTCACATTCTACTTCTTCTCTTGCTTAGCAACAGTTAGTAAACAACTATTTAATTATGTGGTCACAGTTGTCGAGTCCTAGAATCGCTTTCATGGCTCATCCTGCGTAGACACCCCCGTGGTGCTTGAAAGTATCCACTCGGCCCAGGAAACCCCTAACGGAAAACCCAGGGTTTTTTGCCCGGAACACCTCACCAGGGAGGCATCCTAACCAGATGCCCGAGCCACCTCATCTGGCTGCTCTCGATGCAGAGGAACAGCGACTCTACTCTGAGCCCCTCCCGGATCACCGCATAAACTTTAATTAACCCACACAAAGGCAAAAGTTAACGAAAAAGACTTGGCAGTGTTTGGTGGATTTTAAGACAGGAAGTAAACAGTTTGTCCTTGAAGCAGGAAAAGATTTGGGTAATTATGACGGTTTATTGGAGTTACAGCATCTTTTCAGCTGCTGATCTTGTGGGATGTCTGAACTGTTCAGGACCTACAAAAGTGGACCAAGAAGAAAAACCCTCATTTCTAGCAGTAGCTTCCATTTTAGAATTAAATTAGTTACCATTTAGTTCTTCGATACTGGACTAATCTCAGGTAGCCAAACGATGCTTAAAGATCCTTTAATGTTTATGATGTACATTTAGCACGTCCACACTGTTAGCTGGTGGTGACTGTGGAAAGTAAAAGCTTTGAAAAAGTAGTGGATTTTCTAATTTACAATTATGTTTTTAACCAATCAGAGACCTGCAGTCGACTCACCTGCCCCAGAGCCAGGCTGAATCCAGGTCTGGCCGTCTCCCGTGTGTGTGCCAGGCCATCCACTAGCCTCTTAACTGTGTATTCCAACTCATCTGCCTGCAGCACAGAAAAAAAGCCATTTATCACACACACAGTTATTATTTACTATTTTAAAAGCTGCAAGCACTGCTGGGCAACAGTAACACATATTTATATGTGTTA
>JBAGKP010000017.1:29780079-29792782 GCA_037177255.1 Melanotaenia maccullochi
AATAATAATAATAATAATAATAATAATAATAATAATAATAATAATAATAATAATAATAATAATAATAATAATAACTAAACATGTTATAATTAAGTTAACAAGGAGAGATATCAGCAATAATTCTAGAGAAGCAGCTGCTGTCCATCAAAATAAAAAGAACGAGGAAAAGCGTTGTAAGGTCATTTCCAATCCTTCCACAGTGGAAAAAAGATTATTCACTAGTGGAAAACATACATCTGCCAGTCTTCCCATGACTGAACAACCCAGAAAGTTCACGCAAAGTCAGATTGTGCAAAGTTTAGAGAAATTTCAATAAACAATCTACATCTGCAGGCCTACAGAATCAAATTAGTTTTTATTTTTAAAAATTGCACGTTTTCTGACACACGGTCGTTTATTCATTTATGCCAAAGTACTGCAGACCAAAATAAAAATGTACCTACATTTCATTTAAGTTTAGGGGCAAATTTCAGAACAAAATGCATCTGACAGGGTAGATGTAAGATTTTAAAAGTTATCTCTTTAACTTTATTCTTGCCAGGTTTATCTTGCCATGTGCATGTGCTTATATTTTAACAACTAAACTGCGTTTTTGGTGTATTTTCCCATGTTTGTCAGAATATCAGCTAAGTTATGACACTTCCAGCCCAGTTACATCCACATGGATTTCATTTGTGTCTGAGGCATCTTTCCCTGTGAATCCTTCAGATATTAAACAACATTCCCAAAGAATCATCAAATAAAACATTATTTTATTTCTGCTTTCTAACTGGAGCTTTTGTTGATTGGCAGTTACCACAAACATAACCTGAACTAATAACATAATAAGACTGTTAATAAGGGACAGGGAGTTTGATGGAACAAAGATTTTCTAGGTGTTATTCAGAATGTGTAAATTCTTTAATAAGTGAGACATATAAACACAATTTTATCATTTTTCAGAAACAGAAGTTTTCAAGAGAAACTGCCTTGACTGTATGAATTCTCACTGATGCCTTATGTTATCAAACACTTTTTACACTGTATAAATATTCAGAAGAATCCAGATTTTGGGGGTTTATTAAAGGAGTGAAAGACTTCCCAGCTTTAATTTTACCAGGACAATTTTACTGATTGAGACAATTAGACTTTATATGTAGAGAAGAGCAGAGAATTTTGACTTCTACTTCTTGTGCGTACCAGGACTTTTTTTCTTTTCAGTTCAGTGTCTTTAAGTAATAATTTCCACAGTGGAGCCTGTTTTAGCCTGATCAGACTATTAATCACCTTGGTATCTGACCACGAACAGAGTGGTTTCTATGGAAACTGCAGCAGATGTTTATAGTCCCTAGAGGCTGCTTTTTCTCTGCAGCATCAACCTCAACTATATAATAAAGACATCAATTTTAATTCTCTTAAAAAGCAAATTATTAATTACTGCTCATTACATAACACAGAGATTTTTCCCTGCCACACACAGAATTACATTTCATCCATTTTTAACTCTCTCCTGTCTTTTTTCACAAAAAATTTAATTTATTAAAGTAAGAAGAGCCCAGGTGTAACTGCTCTGTTCAAACATCTCATGTCATTACTGTTCAAATTTATTTAGCCATCTTTATTATTCACATCTGCTTTTCTTTCCCTGCTGTAATCAGTCAAAATGTCTTCTCTAAAAGAAAGGCATGCATGCCTTTAGAGAACTCTGTGGATTTCTTTGAAGAACCGTAAAGTTGTAAAGAAACTGTTCACGATGCGTCCGACCACAGCTGTGTCATCCGCAAACTTCGCAATCAGGCAGCTCGGATGTTTAGCTGAGCAGCCAGATGTGAGCAGGGTGAACAGCAGGGGGCTCAACAGCACACAGCCCTGGGGGAGCCGGTCTGAGGGTGAGGAGTTTTTGAATCGGGGTCTGTGGCATAATTGTGTTGAATGCTGACATGAAATCCATGAAGAGCCGGCGCACATAAGAGTCTTTGTTCTCTAAGTGGGTGAGGGTTGTGTGAACCAGAGTATATGGTGTCCTCTGTGGACCGATTCTTTCTTTGTTCTTATTGGTGCGGGTCCACAGCGACATCAATACAGTCCTCGATGCGAACCATGACCAGTCTCCCAAAGCACTTTGTGACTATCAGGGTGAGGGATGCTGGCCGATAGTCATTCAGGCTTGTCACTGTGGATGTTGTGGGGATGGGGAGGATTGTGGCGGTCGTCAGACATGTGGGGGCCCCCGCCTGTTGGATGCAAGTGTTAAAGAGCCGTACCTCGGTGAGCTAGTGTGTGTAGCGCCTCAGCACCCGCCCGGGGATGTTGTCAGGCCCAGCAGGTTTCCTAATCCTCTGGAGGGTTCTCCTCACTTCTGCTGAGGTCACACTGAGGAGCTCTTCTCCTGGTGGAGGGAGGTGTCTGGGTCCTCAAAGTGGGCATAGAAGTTGAGTGTGTCCCTGGAGCATTGTGCATCTTCGGTGTTATAACCTGTGATGCACTCTATGCCCCTCCACAACGACCCACGAAGTGTCCCTGGATCCTATGAGCACATGTGGCCATGGCCCTCTTCAGTCTTGCAGTAAGCTCATAGCCACCTTGCTAATCTGAGTGATGGTGACATCCTCTACACACTTATGGATGTAGTCGAGAACGGCGTAGTCCTCCATATCCATCACTCCCTCATAGACTGTTGCCTCTATGAAGACCTGCCAGCCTGTGAACTGGAAACAGTGCTGCAGTGCAGCAACAGCATCACCGGCCGAATCAGAGACGGTGCTATGCGTTGGCGTGCAGCACTTCAGAAGGATGATCGGCATGATGGAGATGTGGTCGGAGAAGCCGAGGTGGGGTGGGGGATGGCTCCGTATGCATCTCATCTGTTTCTTCTACCCAGTGATTCTTAGTAATGCTGATAACTTTGAGTGCAGCACCATGAGCCATTTTCATCATCAAACTTAAAGCTTTTCAAGAAAAAGTTTAAAGAATTTGAACTAATAAAACACATGAAGCACCAGAAACAAAGCGTTTAACGTTTTCATAAAAAGATACTCTTTATTAAAACCGCATGCACATCTTCATAATGACCAGCTCATTTTCTGGCAAAAGAAGAGAACTGACACCAAAAAAACGATGGGCAGTCTGTGTCAAAACCGTCACCACAGAGCGGGTCCTAGAGGGGTTTTCTTTCAACAGGAGCAGCTAGGACAGTGTCCAGAGCACTCTGAGCATCTTTGATCTGTTGCTGCAGTCTCTGCTTCATGGCCTCATTCTGGGCCTTTTTCAGCATGTCCTGCATGTCCCTGATTGCTGCCCGGTAACCCGGTGTGTTGTGAAACACCCGAATGGCTTTGTCACCGCTACACACCAAGAAGCGGCCGTTAATATCAAACCTAAGGTCACTGATCTCCTCACTGTGGATGCCATGCAGCTCCTCCTCCAGCTTTCCACTGGCTGCATCGTACATGGCCACATTACAGCCGTCACTAATGGCGACCACCCGCCCGTCTGGAGACAAGGCCACCCGGCTCCCCTCAGATGAGGAGGCGGGAACTGTCCTCAAGAGGTAAGGATCCTGCTGCTTTTTGTACTCAACATCTGTGTTCCATAACTTCCACGTACCGTCTTTGGAGACCGTCACCATCCTGATCAGAAAAATAAAAAAAGTTAAAACAAAAGTCTAAAATATGTGATATCTGGTTTCGTGTGTGCTGGGCTAGAAAATTAACTTTCTATCTGTGAAGTTGGTTAAACAAAAACACCAAGGAGTTCTAAAGGTGTTGGTGAATGAACAGAATGAGACTGTTCATCAGACAGAATGCTTCATTTTTATCTCAAAGTCATTAACGGTTCGAAACACACTAAATTATTGATTTAAAATCAAACCAGCTTAAGTTATCTCTTCTTGGTAATATTTACCTGTGAGAGTCGTTGGAAAAAGCAAACGCATGAACTCCTGCAGAGTGGCCCTTCAGCTCAAATGCTCGAGCCACCTCTTTAAACTCTCCTCCCTTCCCGAAGCAAACCTCCCACACCTTCACGTCAGGAGTGAAGCCACAGGACGCTACAAACCTGAACAGAAAGACAGATTACATGCAGCCATCAAACCAAAGAGTCCACAAATATTTTCATGCTAATCGATCAGGAATGATCAAGAATGCAGCATAGATTATTGCACATTAACTCAATGTAAATTCAAAAACTCCATTAAGCACAAAGACTTATGTTAATCTGGGAATTCTGCTTCTTTAAAAGGGTCCATAATAACATGTCTGCAGGCCATCAGACAGATAACCAAGGCACTTATGCAACATAAAGCACAGGTGCAATATAAGCATCTAAAAGTGTTGAGTAGACATGGATGTTAAACCTCTATCAGAGCTTTTATGTTGAGATGAAACAAATGTAAACATCATGCTTACACACTATAAAAACTGCTGTGAAAGCCTGAGTGAACCAAATGCGCTGCAGAGAATAACACTTGAAAGCTACAGAAGGTAAGCTCACATCGGTGAGTCAGACACGAGGAAAAAAAATCCTTCAAATAACCAAAGCTACTGATCAAACTGCACTTTTAAAAACAGTCTAAATATCCAAGTCCGTCTTTTATGTAGAAGTAAATCTTTGTTTTAGATGGAGAAGTGGGACTGACCTTCCACATGGGGAGATGGCAGCATAAGAATTGGTCATCTGGTTTGTGTTAATGGAGGCCAGCAGCTCCCCTTTCAGATCCCAGATGAGGATGCTGGTGTCTGTGGAAGCACTCATTATGAATTTACCTGAGAAGAAAGAAAAGATTAGAGAACTTTAGCTGTACTTTCCATACTGAAATTAGGGTAGGGCGATATATGGCTTATAAAGTTTACATGGGATATATAAAATGTCTATATCGTGAACATCGAGTACAAACTGACTCAGCAGCGTTTAAAGGGTAGTGGCCCCTGAAATGTGTTGAGCTGTAAACAGTATTACTTAACTGTGATGAAAATCACATATACCGTTGATAAAATGAGTATTTTTTAAATTTCTTTTAAAAAAATGGAATTTTGTTGGTAAAAATGTCTCATAATTCCCTCTACAGGGTTAAACCAGGTTTTGTTTTTGTGATGTAAAACCATACTGTATTTGGTTCTTCTCTCCATCAAGAGAAAATCATAAAAACCCTCCAGATGCAGGTAGGCGGGTCCTCGCCATGCAGGCATAGAAAACCACACCCACAATATGAAGGGATGTGAACTTATCTTGAGGGGTGTAAAGGTAATTCTAACAGCGCTAACGGCTCACACTGATACGTTCAGGACCACCTGGTTCATGTGTAGCTGAGGTCCAGGTGGGGAAAAGCCTTCCACCTCAAAGATGCTCTATGGCGTAGGTCAGGGGTGCCCCAATCCAGTTCTTGAGATCTACTATCCTGCAACGTTTAGATGCAACCCTTCCCCAACACACCTGAATCAAATGAATGGCTCGATACCAGGCGGCTGCAGAGCTGAATGACATGTGGAGGAGAGAACTGAGCCACTTGATGCCGGTGTATTGGAGAAGGGTTTTATCTAAAAGTTCCAGGACAGTAGATCTCGAGGACTGAGCTTGGGTACCCCTGGCGTGAAATTGCTTTCCATCTTGCCAGTGGCCACCGAGCTGCTGTCTGTCAATCATTTCTGCATGCGTGTCCCGACCCGCCCACTCTCCGCCCCCTGAGTGCCCCACACCTCCCACCCCAGCCCTCGCAGTTTCAGGGACTTCTAAAAACATTTCAGGGGAGACAGGAAAGAAGAATGGAGTATGCAGCTAGCTAGCTAGCTAGCAAGCTAGTTTATGATTAAGAGATGGAAGCTGAATGCAAGACGTCCATGTAAAGCAGTAACACCTGAGAAAATGACGACAATGACGAGGAGACGGATGTTCAGCTGTGCGTGTTTCCCAGTGGATATAAAGTTCTAAGTACACTGCAGCAGGAAACTCCTCCATCTGCTTCTCCTCCACCTGCAGTTTTTATTATTAAATCAGAGCTGATCTTAAACCAGATGTTTTTTTCTGATTTACAGGTGGTCTCTCTGCTGATGGGAGTGGAGCTCACCTGTGTGTGCACGTAGCATGTACACACATGACGTCACGTGATTACATGTCAATATAAGAATAAGATAAATAAAACGGACGGCTTAGTTTTTAGAATAACATAACAAAATATAAACCTGTTCCATAGGAAAGGTTTAAAGATTATTTCCGTTGTGACCTGGAGCAAAACTAAAATAACCTAAATAAGAAAATATCTTAATATAAAATAATTGACTGAAAAATACGAGATAATAATTCAGCAATTATAGAAAATAAAGGTGATCTAGGGCTGGTGGGAGTTGCTGTTGTGGGGTTGGGGCGTCCACCTAATGAACACTGGGTTTAATTAAATGTTTTGAGTGGTCTCTGATTCAAAATTAAAAGTTTGCAAAAAGGGAAAAATCACAATAATGATCAATTTAGCTGAGCTAACTGATTTCCTACTGGTCTCTTTTCATGCATGATAAGGTTGAATTAAGTATTTACACAGTGTCTTAGAGGAGATTACAAACATCGGGATGTATATCGTATCGGGATAAAGCCCAAAAAATATGGGGACACGAGTTTTAGGCCATATCGCCCAGCCCATGAAATCATGTCATCTCGGTTATTTTACACATATTCTGGTTTTTAAAAGCCATTTTACTCGCGAGTAAATACTGGTATTAAGGTTTGAGCAGAACAAAAACACAGACCTAAAGGCTGCTACAACTCGAGCTATTTCAGGATCATGTGGTCTTTACCCGTTTCTGCAATGCCAATGTTAAGTATAGCAGCCTTGTGTTTCTGTGGAAAATCCTCAGAGGAAGCTTTGAAGGCAAACGTGCCATCATCTTTCTTGATCATTTTGAATATGCGGATAGCGTCTCCATTGGCCAGCCAGATGATAAACGCCCTGCAGATGAAAAGCAGCGAGTCAGTGAAGACGGTGGTGGGCTCATGATCAGCAGACACAAAGACTAAATGTTCCTGCTGTGGCTGTACACAAATAAAATATATTCACATCCTTCTGATTATATTTAAATATCTTGGCCTTTTTGACAACTTATTGAACAGAAGTGAAAATGGGTTAATATGAAGATATTAATATTTACATTTCTTCCCCTCCGGCTTCTTACAGTTAGGAAGGTCATTTGACACTAAATGACTGATTTTATTTACATGATAACACTTTAAATACACACAGAAAATGGCTTTCATCCATAAACAGTACATGCAGTTGGTTTATGTTTTGCTTTTCATCATGATGTTGCTTTAACATCAGTGAAGAGGGACAGACCTGGAATCTGGGCTGAAGCGGACCAGCGTGGCATGGTCCAACTCTACATTAGCTCTGAGACACTTGTGTTCACGTTCTAGGAAGTCCTTGGTACTCCAGATCCGGACGGTGCGGTCGTCAGCACAGGAAGCCAGATATTTCCCATTACTGCTGAAATCCACACACGTCACGTTCCCACTGTGGCCCTGAAATACACGACAGCACAAATTACTACAACCACACCGATGAATGAGGGATAAGAATCACGTATCCAGAACCAGATTATTATTCTCATGAACTGTATAAGTTCAGATAATTCCTTCGTTGTTGTTAAAAAGGAACACAGAAGCATTTTGTAGAAGAGTAAACAGTTAATGGTACTTAAGTCTTTTATTGGTGGAGGATTAATCCTGGTCTAGTGGCTTAATATGTTATTGGAAGTTATTGATTTACTTTTGGCTGTTTATAGTAAATATTTGGTTTTGTAGTAATTAATGACAGTACAGTATGTGGTTATCGTATACATTATAAACAATGTCCATTTTTAAAATCCCCATTTTTATTCATTGGCTTTCAACCCAGTTTGAGACTTGACCTTATTTTTTTTATTTCATTTGTATTGTTTGGATTATATTTCCCTCTATTATAACTTTCATTGCTTGTGCTGAATTTTTATTGTTTTATGTTGTTTTTATGTTTATATTTCTTCTGTCCTAAATGTAAAGCTCTTTTTTTCAGCTCTGGCTGGTGTTAAAACACGGATGATGATGATCTATCACTAATGTAATAAAGCACTTGGTCCATCAAATTAAATAGAGCCATTAAACAGAAACTGGGCCCTTTTGGACTTTTTAATCAGTTTATACTTACAGAAATGTCCATAAACAAAAGGCTCCTACAATTAGAGTTATTTGGTTGTAGTTATTTTCCTCACTTTACCTTGAGAGAAGCAGCCAGCAGCGGATGGCAGAAACTGTGATGGGCAGGTTTGTCTTTACGGCTACGCTGCTTCTCCTGCTTCTGCTTCTTGGATGTAGGGCCCTTTACCGCATGGCCTTCAGCTGAAAGACAAACATATGTACAAAAAAATACATTTCAATAAGCAATGAAGTCAGATGAGACCCTAGCTGCGTTCCCATTACCCCAAGAACTGCACAGAACCTAAATATTGCAATAAAAACTGGTAATGGAAACACCTAAATAAAAAAAAACTCAAATATGGCTAAAAGGTTTTTAAGCTCTGATGAGGCGGTTTTTCAGACATGTTGATATAGAAATATATCGCAAAAGTGGAATGGAAATTTCGCATTTACGCATCCCCGGGCACGGCGTTGGGGGTCACATGACAAGTTCATTTCAAGATGGCGGAGTATGAGTAGATGCAGGAGGCTGAAATCTTTCTACAAACAATTAAAGAAAGTGGGAGCCTAGTGGTTACAGAGGTGGGTTTGGGTCTGAAGAACCTGGAGTCCCTGTGCTGGCACCTCAGGTAAAAACCACTGTGGGTCCCTGAGCAGGTCCCTTAGCCCCTGACTGCTCCATGGGTGCACTAGTTACACACTCCTAGTGTAACTAGTGATGGGTTAAAAGCAGAGGATGAATTTTGGAAGTGTTTCGCAAAATATGTAATGACAAATAAAGTTAACTTTAATAATATAACTTGATAGCAAACAAGAACGAAATGCAGTTTTACAAAGAATCAGAAATCTCCATCCCCATGATACACATTTCACTGTACAATTGTGCTATGTATAACTGTGCATGTGACAAATAAACCTCTTTGACTTGACGTGTCAAGCCCAGAGCTTCACTCGGATGCTACCACACACATACACACAGGTTAACACACTCCGCCAGCGCCATGCACAGAGCACAAGTTATTTTCGGGATGAATCTGTAATCAATAGTATCCAGTAACGCCTTTGTATTTCTAGTTAAAAGGAACTCTGACTTCTAGTGACAATAAACTTCGTTTGATAAACACTGGCTTCAGCTGTAAAAACACAATATTAGAAAAACTCTACTCTCTTTAGTTTTTAATCATTTTGAACAACTAATTTCACTCGTACTTGTTTACATTCCATATTTTCTGGGTAATGACGTATAAGGGCTGTAATGGTCTTGGCACTATAAAGATGGTAAATATGGTAAATGGTCTGTATTTATATAGAGCTTTACTGTACCTGGGATGATACCCAAAGGGCTTTACATCATAGATCACATTTACCCATTCACACACACATTCACGCACTGATGGCGGAAGCTGCCATGCAAGGCGCTCAACCATATATACTTATACTGGCTCAATGTTTTCTGTTTGATTTTTTCAATGTGAAACCCAGCTCACCGACAAGTAAAGCAATGATAAAGAAATCCTTGAAAACACATTTAAAGATGAGGATGATCGAATGGACGAAGACGAAAGAACTGACCAAAATATCTGTTTAGAAGCTGATGTCCAATAATACACCGACGTTTACTTCGAAGCCCTCTGCTTTGACAGCAAGCTTCAGGATCAAACCTTCTCAGTAGTGCCTTACACATTATAATGAAAAATGAACACATATCAACAGGTATTGAAGTTTACATAACGGCACATGAAAACCTCAAGGCAGACTGATGTCTCCTTGAGTTGCAGCACCGGTCGAAGCTGAAGAAAAACTGGAAACTTCCGGATTGCAGGACTAAATGAAGCGGTGGTTTGTCAGGTTCCTCCATGTCCAGGGTCGGGGTCTGATGGCTCAGGGATTGATGGTTGGTTTAGGGTCAAGTTTGAAGGTTCAGAGGCTGACAGCAGGACATTCAGCGTCTCTGACATTTCTCTCCGTGTTTTTCCACTGAGAGTCCGAACTGCGGTCCGGCATCATGTTAATGTTCTGTTGTTGGTTTCAGTCATTTTTACCCACCAGCCTCATCAGCTCCATAAGCGTCTGTGGTCAATAAAGTGTCTCAGAGGAGGAGATAAGTGTGGAGAATGTAAACGTGGGTCTTTGGAAGTTGTGCTCTCTCTACAGACTTTACCGCATTCAGCTCTCCTCTTCTTGCTGTTGTTTTTTTTATTTTTGACTGGTAACTGAAACCAAGAATAACTCAGTGTAGCATTGTTTACGTGGATCCACGGTTTAGGAAGAAAAACTTGCTACAAACAAGTCGCATTTGCCTTTGCCTCCATGTACTCTAGTCTAGAGCGCAACCCTTACACGTAATCTCCCAGAATGCATTGCCCAAGAAAAACAATGACAACCTCTGTAGTTCAGAAACGTAGTAAACAAATAACATTTTTAAAGTAATTAGGATTTTTCACTCATTCACAGAAACAATTAATTTTAATATAACAGGTACAGTATAGTACAATAATAACTGTATTTTTAGTAGTCATCTATAAAGCCACATATATTCATATCTTATTCGTTAAATTTCTGACTATCTCCACTTGTCTACTATAATTTGTCCTATACCTACAGGCCTACATTGGCTCGCAATGGCTGTAAAGCTGCGTTTTAAGTTCATAATGACACCTGCTGAATATATGATGACCAGTTGAAGTCAGATCTGTGTAGAAAACACACAACCGAAAAAGCTAAAATTATGACTGAAGAAGATGTTTTATTTTACCTTGGATGTTCTCAGTGTTGTAATGACCTTATCACGTGCTCCACATATACTTACTTGCACTTTGTCATCAATGAAAATATCTAGTTCCTCAGCAGAGAGCAGTGATCCCATTGGTCCTTCAACATAACAATTGCTGATTGGCCAAAGACATGTGACAGTCTCCAAAGTTGTTTTAGTTTATGGTTTATCGGGTTAGTGTTTATGCAGGTTAGGGGTGAATATAGTAGTCACAATTCATTTATTTACACGCTGAATGAATAACGAAATGAATGACTATGTTCGTGTCGTGTCCCGCGGACTTTGTGACAGCGTTAGTGACTGGTCACTCAGTCACCGCTTGGTTAGCTAGTTACGAGCTGGCACATCTCTTACCTGTACACTCCGCTGCCTGTTGTGTTTCTTCTTTTATTTCTTCTTTCCGCCTACCCACCGCTAATGCAACAAGAACAACCAGTGCACCTAATAATAAAGTCAAGACAATGAGAGCAACTACCTCCATGTCGAAAGCTTTTGCCACGTAGTTTTCACTGCTAATGGATAGCCCTCACTAATAGTGCACGGCGCATGCGTGGCAATAGTCTCCTCCTCTTTCTTATTTTTTTCTGGTGCTGCATTCAAGTGATTTTGTTAAATCCGTAATTACATCAACAAACTGAGAAGAACGTTAATGAATGCTTCGTATAATCCGAGACGTGGTATAATCGTGGCAGAAAATTGGCTGACGTTGGCTGTATGTGTGGAACCGTTAACAATTTAATAAAATTACAATATGTAATGCTTGTATTATTATTTAATCGAATTTTGTTGATTACAGAAAACCGGAGCTGGACTCTGTATCCACTAACAGCATTTTACAAGGGGTCTACTTTCTACAAGATATCACTTGCTATCACTGCGTAGCTATTTCAGGCACGAATACTTATTGTTGCCTTCCGCCAACATGAATTATTCAGAATGCAACATAGACTTTAATACTCAATGGTGGGGGTATTTAACCTAAATGTAAAAGGAGTCCAGTTAGCGAAAAACATTTGGAGATCATAATAATATATCATATAGCATATATAAACCGCCGTTAACACGTTATTTTTTTTACAGCGCTAATCAATAAATATAGGCTGTCAAAAATAACAAGTTAACGGTTGTAATTTATGTAATTAAATCCCTTAATATTTTTATAACATACGTCATTGATATAACCTATGTCATAGATCCTCGTGTACGAATAGATTAACCTATAATAAATACTGTGTATAACAATTAATAGATTAATATAAATATAAATTAATATAGTTTGTCATTTTGTTTTAATGAATCTAATGAGGGTGTTTTAACACCCTCTTTTCCCGATGAGATGGTTTCACACCCGTACTTTATTAGGATTTTGTTGTTGTTTTTTTAAGGCTGGTACAACCCGAAGGATTTTCTAAATTGGAAAATATTTTTATCTGTTAGAGGCCCCACACACATAAAAAAAAAAATCAGGTATTTAACTGTTTGATTATACTGTGTGTGGTGTGCTCCAATAATTTCAGCACACAACAACACACATAAAGATGCTGTCCCGCAACCGATCAAGAATCTAGTCTTCCGAGCAAGAAATCTCGCAAGACCAAACATGATCTAACAAAAACAATGAAGAAGAAACATTGCAACAACCGGAAACACAACAGTAGAGGATATGAGGGAAAGATGGTGGTCCTGGGACTACTGGTAACAGAAAAATCCAGAACTGAAAAAAACAAGATGCAGATGAAAATGTATGCCACTCATGAAAACATTTAAATGTTCTTAACAATGTCCTGACTTATA
>JBAGKP010000017.1:29850925-29864020 GCA_037177255.1 Melanotaenia maccullochi
AACCTTTGCGTGAAAAGAGGAGTACGCCAGTTTCAGGCCCCATTTTGTGCGTACGCAACGGTTATAAATCAGACCCCAGGTCCTGTTTAAAAGACCGGACCTTCTCGGTTCGTCTAGGGGATTGTGAGTCCTCCTGTGATCTGCTGTCATACGGAGTCCCGCAAGGATCCCTTTTGGGCCCAAATATGTTTTCCTTGTATTTGGTCTCCCTGGGCTCAGTTCTCAGGAGAAACGACATCTCCTTTCACCGTTATGCAGACGACTGCCAGATCTATGTTCCACTTAAAAAGAAGGATGGGCTTTCACTAAACTCTCTGCAAACACGTCTGAAGGACAATAAATCTAGGATGGCAGTGAACTTTATTTTAATTATTCCAAAAGTGATGTGATGGAATCACCAGTTCTGCTGGTGGTCCTCCTGTAGGTCTGGATCATTTGAAATCTTTCGCAAGCCAGAGATTGTAGACCTGGTTTTTAAAATGGATTCTGAACCAAAGCTTGAAAGCCACATTCGGTCAGTTAGATCCAGTTTCCTTCGCATGAGGCTGCTCGGCACAATGAAGCACTTTTTAGCACCACAACGCTTTGAAACAGTAATCCATGCCTTCGTAACCACCTGGCGGGATGACTATGGCATTACATCTCAGCCAAATACCTTGAGGAGCGTATTTATAAATTCAACTGTGTGTTATGAATCAGTCCTTATTTCCTGACTGCAGCTTGTACAAAATGCAGCTGCACGTCTTTCAACTGGCACATGCAAGTATGAGCACATCACCTCGGTTTTATCTTCTCTTCACTGGCTGCCCGTGCACTTCAGGGAACATTTTATATTGGCTTAAATAAAGTTGCAGTTGCATATCTACAGCAGTGGATGAATAAGACTTGTTTGGTGGGTTGATTTTATAGCAAACAGTAAATTTTAATTGCATTAGCTTACGTTTGCTACACTCACCATTAAGCATGTTTTTAAAAAATATTAGAGATTTAACAAGCAGTTAAAGTGTTTTACGAGGCAGTTTACAGTTTGTCTATAAAATAATCTAATATATATAATCTATATATATGTTGATAAGCCTGTCATGTTTTAGGAGTAGAGGATTGGTGTTCTGGACATGATGTAAGCAGCTCTTACCCGCTCCAGATGACTGGCTGCATCGACATACTTCTTCTCCTGTAATGCTTCTCTGAACCCCTCCATTGAGCTGTGAAACTGAGTCATGCAGAAAAGTTTTTACACACTTAAACATTTAAACTTGTAAATATTCAACTTGTTGTGTATGATGTACCTCTTTTAAGTGTTCAAGCATCTTTATGATTACAGTGTTTTTCTCCAGCTGTTGCTTCAGCTTTGTGTATTCGGCCACAGCCACGTGGATGTTTTGTTGCACCTGCATCCACATAAACAAAGAATAAATAAAACACACAAAAAAAGGTAAAAACTTCAGAATGCTGTAAATAAAAATGGCAAATGGTCTTCAATGTCTTTTAAAATCTTTTCTAGAGTGCACAAAATCATTTTAAAAACATTTTATTACAAATACTTAAACAGTGATTATTATTTACAGCCCATCAAAAAGAAAGTTACCAACGAGGGGCCTTGTTTATCAACCAGAAATGTGCGTAATGTGTGCGTACGATCATTCCCGTGCAAAGTGTGGGATTTAAATTTAACCACAATTCTCACCATGTGTAAGAACAAAACCTAGTGGTAGAAGAGTGGAACTACAGCTAAAAAGCACTGTGAGAGTCACATGTTCAGCAATCTCAAAGCTCACGTTACCGAATAAAAATTCTCAATTAGTGATGTACTGTTTGATTTGAAAACTGGTGAAAGAGACAGCTGTGACAGGACAACCTGAAGAGAAAAGTCATGTGTCATGGCTTATCTAGCAGAGAACTGTGTGCTCTGCAGGGAACAGCTTTACAAAGAGCGTGCTGATCTTTTCAGCGAGAGCAGTGTTGTAGAAAATCTACCAAGAATCTGGAACGAGTAAAAGTATAAAAGAAAAGTTTATTACAGGAGAATTAAGTAATGAGAGTGGTCGTCTCGACTCAGGTGAAGTGGAGAGAGACTCTGGGGAGGCAAGAGGAACAACAACAGTTCTACATTTCTGTAGAAAGCATCTCCTTCCTGAAGACGTTGGGTGGACACACAACTCCAAGAGCTGGCATCAAAACAACCTCACATAGTTGTGTCTCCACCAGAACCAGTCTAAGGGTCTGAGAAAGGACCAGATGAAGGTCATCTCACCCTCGTAGTGAACTTTTAACAGAGCATGTACATGAAGAGAATTAACTTTAAAAGTGAATAAAAACATGATGAGTAAAAATGTAAAAAGTGTAATAAAGTAACAATCAGTGTAAATACAATTTATTAATAAATATAGTAAAGGAAGTAATTATAGTTGGGATTATAATATTATATATAGAGCATAATAAGTAAAATTTCTTCCACAACAGAACAGCTTCTCAGCTTCTCCAGAAACTTCTAGTGGAATTTAAGCTGCGATTTGCAACCCATGTTGGCGGGAGAGACAAAACGCAACAAAGCCATCCCAGTGCACATCCAGCTCCTGTCCACTCTGGGATTCTTAACTTCCGGAAGAAATATGCATCATTTTGCAGCCAACACTAAACAGAATTATGCCGGCAGTGTTGGATGCAGTCATTTCTCTGGCCCAACCCAGTTCCCCTGCAAACCTCACCAAGAAGCCGAAATTAAACAAGGATTTCACACCACTGCCGGGTTCCCAAACAAAATAGAAGCCACAGATTTAACCCACATCTTAATAAATGCTGTTGGAGATAGTTGGCTGATTATCGGAGGTATCTACTGAAGCCGTGGTTAATGAACTCCGTAGCCAACCCAAGGACCCTGCAGGAGCAGACTTTGACTTCAAACCATTTTTTTTATTTCTGAGATGCTCTGAGATACAGTAAACTGCAGCCGTCACCTTCTCCCAAGCCCCGCTTTTCTTTTGTTGGTCACAACTGCATTAAGTATCTCAATCTACGTGTCAGAGAAATCCCTCTTCTTCCCCCTCTGCCATGATTTTGGAGATAAGAAAAGTCCATACATTCTTAAAGGGATTGTCGCTACCATTAATGGTCAATTGGAGGCATTTCTGAATGCAAATGCACCTGAACATGCACGCGCATGGTTATTTACAACAGGTGGGATTTTTCAACAGAGTATATTTACCAGTGTGCGTGCGCACGTTTGATAAATCAGGATTTTTTTGGTGTTGTTGTTCTTACACACATTTCAAATTTCAGTCCTAAGCAAGAATATAGAAACCTTTCTACACACAGCTGATAAATGAGGCCTCAGGTCCTTAACAGATATTAAGAGGTGGATTAATGTCATCTCACATGAACAATATGACACAATACAAGCCAGAAGGAAGAGGCAGTATGAGGAGAACTAGGTGTGTTCAACAGCTGGTAGCGCCATCTTTAGCAGCAATAGTCTGACATCACATTTTTGTATGTCATAAGCAGTATGGAGGCTTAGCTTTACTTGGTATGGAACCACCATCCTCCCAGTTGGAGGATAACAATTATACCCTCTGATCCACAAGTATCCTTGTTCAGTCACACCTTTCTCTTGTTGACGGGTTTCACACATACCTCCGTCTCAATGCAGTTTTTTAAAGCATCCATTTCTTTGGAGACTGAATCAACTTGTAGCATTAGATCCTCTGATCCTTGCAAGCTTGGTAGGAATTCATTGTATCTCTTGTTTATCATGTCACATACTTCTTCCTGAGGAAAAAAAGGAAAAACACCGAGACAACTGATGAGCTGTAATAACACAAAGATGCTTTGTTATGAGGCAAAGCTCAGAAAATAACTGTCACGTTCTCTGAGTGTCCAAATAAACATAAAAATAAAAGCCGCTTGGCTGCTAATTAGTCTGATCATTTCAACAATATCCAAAAGCATATTAATGGTAATGTGTGCCATCGTGTTGTGTTGGTAATGCTGTATAATGACGTAATAAGTAGTCAGTCTACGTATGGCTAACTACAAACTACGTTACCTGTCTTCTGAACTTACTGAACAGTCTCTTTTGAGCTGGTTAAGTCTGTGGTTACATTTATAGTTTAATGTTATCTCAGTAATCGTTGTTAAACTAATTAAGGTTAGCTGAAGGGAAAAATACTGGCTGAGATGCTAACAGTTAACAACAGTTTGAACTTTACTAAGCGGGACGGTAGCAGATGCTTTGCTAGCTACAGATTTACCTTTGTATCTTCCACCTTTCGCGACATTTTGCTTATTTTACAGGCCAGGTCCTCTTTCTCCAGCTTGCCAGAGCTGGCGAGCACTTCGGTGACAAATGAAGCCATACTTAACATTAAAGTTAAAATGTTTTAATGACACTGTGACACCTCAGCACAACAACTCTACACACATGCCCCGCCAGGCGGCCTGATTGGCTCCGAGTAGCTCCGAGATGTCGCCGAACGCCACAGGCCCCGCCCCTTTCTTTTTCGTCTATTTTGAAACAACACATTACTGTCAAGACGCGCTCGTAGCGCCGCCTAAAGGTGATGCAAAAAGTAGACATTAAACAAGGTGCGAAATTAATAAATGCATAAAACAATGAATGAATGAATAAACAAACCAATCAATAAATAATCCGTTATCCCAAGAGGAAGATCACACAACAACGGAATCAATACTAAAATTATTAATCATGTGACAGAAACAAACATGTGACAGCATGTGCAACAAAATAATCACAGGCAAAACAACTATTTTGCATGTTTTGACACGAGGAGCTACGTTAAGCAAGCAGCTTTTTGAATATGATGTATCTGACTCGATTTGTCTTTTCTATTTGGCAGAAATTAAAAAGCTTTCCATAATGAAGGAATTACTGCAGCTTTTGTAATTACATTCCGGTCAACAGGCGGCGATAATGATCCCGTAAAATAATTAGCCAAACATTAAATTTCATCCACGAAGAAGAAAGACCAGAATCTCTATGGAAACGACAACTACTCGTCTGCGGTGGTCATCGATTTTAATTGTTATTATTATTATTATTATTATTCAAGCTGTACATTTTAACAACTATTTGGTGGATATTTTGACGCTTACAGATACAAACGTTTAGGGAAACTAGCGAACAAATTATTTTAAGTTTCTACGGATGTGTGTGTGTGTGTGTGTGAGGTGTTAACTGGCTAACATCAAAGCAGCTAGCTCTCATGGCAGACTGCTGGAACTCAGACACTGGAGAAGCTGTTTATAGGTCCCGGGATGCTGTTAAAAACTTGAAAGTCAAGTAAGTGGCTAAAGGTGGAAATAGTTTTTTTCTTTTAAAAATCTTGGGGTGTTTCATCGCGGGATTTATTTGTGTTCTTGCTTTAGGGTGCGTATAGAAAGAGTGACCTCAACAGCAGCCCTTTCTCAGCGTCTCCAGCAGCAGGTTCTCTCTCAGCAAGATCGGGAAGAAATTGAGCTAGAAACCTTCACACCACAAGGCCAAACAGGTGAGGCAAGGCAGGTTTATTTGTATGGCACATTTGATGTAAGTGCTTTACATTAAAACGTAAAAGAGTTGCAGATGGTGCAAAGAAAGCGTTCAGAAGTAGTAAAAGGCAGTAAGAAATAGCAAAAATCACAAAATAAAGTACATTAAAATGATTAAAAGCAAGTTACCGTACTGATTTCATGCATAGGTGCATGAGAACAGAAAAGTTTTTAACCTGGATGTAAAAATGTCTACATCTGGTGAAAGTTTAATCTTCTCTGGCAGTTTGTTCCACTTGTTTGTAGCATAACAGCTAAATGCTGCTTCTCCATGTTTAGTCTGGACTCTGGTTAAAAACAACTTGGGTAAAAACAACAAGTGAGAAAGATGAACTTAATTTAAAGCATGTATAAACAAATAAGTAATTAATTGTAGTATTTTTGTATGGGGAAGGACAGAATAGTTTCTCTCCCTAGTTGAGTAACAGTATAATTTTCCATGGCTTACAGCTGGGTGAGCAGACTGGTTGGGATGTGTTTTGTTACCTTGTTAGTGTAGCAGGATACAGATAAAGTTTTGGTAAAACTGTTGGAAACTCATCCTGTCTTGGGCTGTGCACATCCAATGCCAAAAGGTAATGTTTTGAGTTGAAATAGTTTGGGTTTTTTATTTTGTTTGTTTGTTTTTCCCCATATCTTATGGTGTTTTGGGTCTGTAATAGCCTGTAAATGAGAGCAAGGACACTGGACAATGAGCTGAAAGAGGGATTATATGCAGAAAAGGGGCACAGGTTGGGACTCGAGCTAAGGCTTCCTGTGGTGGACTTTCAGCCTCCACACTCATTCTGTTCAGTGACTCAGCAGTTTTTTTCCCCACCTGTCTCAAAAGTTGTAACTGAAAGCTGAAAATTAAGTATCCAGACTTTCATTTACGCCTGGACACAGGAGGAGGGACTACAAATAAAAAAAGAGCTCATTTGCTAATTCTGGCACATTTACAGTTTAAATCCTTTGTGTCGTGTCCCTTTCTAAATAAAGTGAAATTAAATGTTAAGAAGAGCGGTGTTATATAGTCTTTGTTCAGCAAGCATATGTTTTGTTTTAGGACGAATGCTTCCATGGAAGCATATTTCAACAACATGACATCAGTGTTACTCTGTTCCCAGGGGAAAATGAGGAGGAGGTGGTGGTGGGCTGGCAGGAGAAACTCTTCAGTCAGGTAGAATTTTTTAAGTCACTGGAAAATATCTTGAATGTTCAAAGCAGTGTTTGCCATTTACAGTAGTGATTACTCTTACCACACACAAGTTAATAGCTGTTTTTCTGGCTATGTACCATCATTATGTCTACCTGTCTGTGGTTCCAGTATGAGATGGAGCTGTTCCAGAACGAGGCAGCATGTCAGACACCTCTGGACCGTCAGTACCACACAGAAATCAAGGCCCTGAACAAAGCCAAGGGCCGGAGGAATCACAGGATTTTCACATACACTGATCATGACCGCTACACCAACTGTCTTCCACTCCACCAGCTGGTACTTTGTGTCCCATTCTACAGTCTCTACACCATTATCCAGTAACACACACCATGGTATTATTTTGCTCTGTCAGCATATTAAGGTCAAACCCAAATGAGATCTTTTTAGGGCTGTTTACATCGACAATAAATAATCGGGAACTAATTTAATAATCCACGCCATCATTTATTTTTTGAAGCTTTGCTTTTCTTTCAAAGCTCCTGCTGTACCTTCTGCTGCTTTGTCTTTCTTTTTGTCCTTAACCCACGTGTGTAGAAGAGGTGATCGGGGTCAGCTGTACGGTCACTGGAAAAGGCTAAACAACGGCGATGCACTAGCATAACATCAACAGAGCGCTGCTTGTACTGATAGCTGTCACGTCTACAGTAGTGATGGCAGTTTCATTACTCTTACCACACAGATGTTATGTGTTTGCTGTAGCGGTATGACAGGAGTTTCAGTAGGAAATGTTTTTATAACGCTACGTTATGGTGTTAAAAACAACCTGTTCCTCTTCAACGGACGACTCTGTCACCAAGCAAATATCCTAAATGAAGCAATCTGGAACATGTTGGTGACGGACATGACACAACTGTACATGGTTGGCAATTCAACCCAGAGTTCCATGATAATTACCTACCAGAACAGATTTTCTAATTAGAAGTGAGCCTCATCTTAATTGTCTTCATCATTAGATAGCACATAACACTTATGTGCTATCTAAAACAAGGTGTTTAAAAATTATGATTCTTGCATACAATACTGTTATTTTTTTAATCTTCAAAGCAACACGTTGACCTACTGACCACAACCAAGTCCAGCCCCACCTTCCTGGCTGAGAGGATGGCCACGGTGAGACACAGACGACAAGAAAGACGCACCATGTAGGTGGATCAGCAGCTCCTGTTTTCATGGCTTAACCACTCAGTATCGTCCACTGGAAAATACGGCATACTGAGTGCTTTTATTCATAAAAAACACGCATTTAACAAACTTTGATCCAAAAAAAGGGCTTTAATCTTAATGAACCGTCATGTGACAGCTAATGGTGGGTGTGTTTGCAGTGACTGCAGCGTCCCTAAGTCAAGAATTATCAACTGGGAACCTACAGAGGAGTTTGTGAAGAGCAGTCATGTGGTGAATCATGTTATGCAGACCATGCACATTATGGGAGACCTGGGTCCCCCTGGAAGGTAAGACCATAAACACCATTTTAGGCCACTTTAATCCCGTCATTCTGTGTGGGAGCTGGAGGAAACATACTCATCAATTAGTCTCATCTATAAAGCTCCACCTCGTGTTACATGTAGTCTGTTTCAGGATATGTTTTCAGGAGAATTATAACGATTATAATGATCACAGGATTTAAGTTAAACTATTGCATTGAGAATTATTATTCTTAGCTTGATCCTGCACATTGCAGGCTTGTGTACATGTCTACTTAAATATAAGTAATCTTGTGTAAACTCTGCTGTTTTATCTTCTTCAGAGGAAGAGCTTGTCTGCATATGTCGGACAATTGTTTTTCCATGTCAGGGAAAATTTTGTCTTATACTAGGCTTCTCTGATCGTCTCACTATTCATTGTGATTTTTTCTCTGTACTTGCTTTTTCAGGCTGGGCCAGAAAGAGAACGAGTGTTTACTGTTAACCATAAAAACCGATGGCAGTGGAACCGTCATTGTAAAACCTGACTTCAACAAAGACAGAGAGCCCTACAGGCAAGTCTGCAGCATCACAGCATCTCTACTATCACCTCATCCGCCATCATATTATCAAGTTAATGTCATACTATTTACTTTTTAAATTAAGTTAGAAGCTTGTGCTTCAGGGCTCATGTTTTATCTGCACCAAGTGCTACTACACTGGTCCAGATTGAAATGCTGTATACAAACGCTGGATGAACAGAAGGAAAACAGATGATACCACAGTTAAAAAAGCCCTAAATTTCCTGCTTTTCTGCTTCCTTATACACTCGCTTGCTCTTAGCTTTGATTTTTATCCATTTTTATGCAGATTTTTTTCCCACTTTTTAGTTTTTGAATACTTATAATAAAATTATAAATCACTGAGACTGAAGCATTTTTAATAGAAACCACAACATTTTTCATGGTTCTTTATCTTCATCGCTCCATGTGCGAGGCCTACACACAGGTGAAGCCTCAGCCAAAGCTAAGTAGCTTGGAAAGGTCCTAACGCTAGGCTAACGAGCAACAAGATGCCTTCCATCTCCACAGATGACTACCAAGACCTGTTTAAGAAGATAATAGCGCTGGAGGTGAAAGTTTGCTGCCTTGAAGTTAAAAATGAAGTAAATGGACGGCGTGGAAATGAAACCTTGCCACTGATTCAAAATTATCACAGCGGAGATGAGCAAGCTAACAGCTAAAAGGCACGGATCACACTACCAAGAAAGAGGCAGCCTCTCTGAATTACAATACATCATCGGGTAACAACCCTCCCTGGAACTGTTGAGGTGCAAAGCCAAAAAGTAAATCATGCTTTCTGGAAAAGGAAAGACAACTTCCGGGCGCAGCGAGCTGAAGTCTGTGATGAGCCCGACTGGCCTCCGCTCCCTACAAAACAAAGGATCTCTTTTATCCTCTACATGGTAGGAAACAGAGCAGGAAGGTTGACAACAACCCTCCAGAACATCTGAATTTGAAACTACAGAACAGATTTGCTCCGCTGTCTGAGGACTCGGGATTGGATGACCATCTATCCCAGGACTGGAAGGTGAAGACTGAAAAAAGGTCGGAAAGGAAAAGACCAAAGAGAAAGCTGAAGGCTGGGCCTGAAACTCTGATTATTAGTGATTCTGCTGTAAATGAAGTTCAGTGGAGGTGCAGAAAGAAGATGCTTAGGAAAGTCCTCTGCTTTCCTAAGGATCGGATCAGTGACACTAGAAGGAGAGAATTCTGGAAGCTGTGGCTGATGTGAGAACCATGGTTCTACATACAGGGTCACATGATGTGTCCAAGCAACAACCTGAGGTTCTGAACCAGGACTTTACTGGACTGTTAAACCCAGCAAGCTCTCTGAAAGCAGCTGTTTTCATCAGTGGACCTGTGCCCCCAGCAGAAGGGGAGAGGAAAGATTACTGGCACTGAATAATTGGCTTATATTACCATGTACTGACAACAAACTGCATTTTATTAACAATTTTTACAGTTTTGGGAGCATGGGCATCTTTTTACGGCAAATGGGTTAAATTTGAACAAGTCAGGGGTGAAACTGTTCACCACCAGCCTTTTTTACTTCCTGCATCATCCTTCTGCACTCGGTGTAAACAGGATGAATACAGGAGAAGTTTTCTCTCAAGATAGACCAAACCAAACCCAGTGGAAACCCAAATGAGGAGCTGCATCTGCCCCCACTCAAAGTCCAATCAAATCACACAAATCAAAGACATCAGCGGAGGCAAGAGGAAGGACCTTTACTTGCCCCCAACCTCAACTGCACCTAGAACCAGGATGGTGGACCTTCAACCCCAGCAGGTCGATGCTGGACTCAGCGGTACCACCCGGTCAGATTGACCAGTATGTTTTTGTCCGCCATAAATCCCCCACAAGAGCAGCTAAAGGGAGGCACCATGTTCGATGTGTGGAGGGTCCAGACTACGTGGATAACGGCAGTCATGATTTTTCCTAGAACAAGCTGGATCCCTGTTTATTAGAAGGTTAAAAAGTACCTGTACTGGTTGGTAACAAGAATGCTGCTCGGTCAGAATATCTTCTTATGTGTGAGGAAAGTTGACGACTCATGAATTGTGACTTTGTGGATGGTGACGTGGAACGGAACGTAGCCAATCAGAGAGTGAGCTGGCTGGGGAACAAGGAAGTAAATGAAGTCCGTGTTCACGCCGTCTCCAGTCTGTTATTTTAGTCAGTTTTGGCTTTTTCTGTTAACGACAGTCCCAAGACCACCATCATTCCCTGGTCCTATATATCCTCTTCGTGTTTTGCCGGTTGTTGCTATGGTTCTTAACGTTTGGTCATGTGACATGTTCGGCTCGGAGGACTAGATATATGTTCCGTGACAGCGTCGTTATGTGTGTGTTGTTCTGTGATGAGATTATCGGAGCACGCCACACACAGTACGATCAAAACTGTTAATGCCCGATTTTTTATCTCCACGTTTGAGGTCTCGAACCGATTAAAATCTCATAAGATTAAAAAATCCTTATGTGTGTACCAGGCTTTAAATGATGCTTCTTGCATTCTGTAAAGCACTTCGTTGAATTGTGGTGTACAAATAAAGTTTGCCTGGTCTAAATCCTGAGAAGCAGCATGTCTGTGCTGTCATGCAGGATTGTAACAGAAGGTGAGAAAAGAGAAGTTTGGCGTCTTACTGTCGAGAATGTGTCCACCAGCATGAATCCTGAGGAAAAAGAAAAGGAGCAGAACATGTACAGAGATGTAAGTTACCATGACTTCTTTCCCTCACGACCAAAGTTAGATTTGGGTTGATAAGTTTTGAAATCAAATAACATTGTTTGACACTAACGTGTTTTCTTTTCTCATTTTCTAGCTGTATGTGAGACATAAGGAGTACCTCAATAGTCTTGTTGGACAGGACTTTGAAATGGTAAGGAATTTAACAAGAAAACATGCTGGTGATGGTTCCTTACAGCCCAGGGCTTTTCTTTATGCCCTTTTTATCAAACTATCTAACTAAAATCTGTTCAGTGTTTTATTTTCTCTGTTCACACAAGCAGTAGCTCAAAAGTGTTTGGTAAAAAATAACTAATGTGAAATTAAAAGTTGATTAAATTCCCGTTTATAATTGGCCTTGCAAATCTTTCTGCACTAACAAGAAGTCTATCGTCCAGCCCCCGATAGGTCTCCTTCGTTACCTGATGAATGGAGAGATTGGTGAGTAGGAAGGCTGTGTTCATTATGTTTTTAAAACCAACACTGAGCTTTTACACGTCCTCTGTCTCTCTTCCCAGTCTCCGCTAAAGGCTTTGAATATGATCATTTGTACATCCACTTCTACTTGGAGCTGCCGAACAGTGAGTCCACCCAGCACCTGGCAGCAGCTTGGTAACACCTTGTAAAGGCTCAGTTGTTTAATATTTGTGTTACAGATTGGTCCAGCTTGCCGTTCCAGTCTCTGTCAGGGGTTACCCAGACCTGCCGCTCCAAGTCATTAGGGAAGGTGTGTATTTCATATAAGAAGTCAGCTGACTCTCTCTCTGCCACGGCATGTCAGATTTATAAAAACGTGATCTCTCTGCCAACAGGAAAACGTGGCTTTCTTCAGTCACCCCTTCAACTTTGAGGCTTTTTACATGAGTGAAAAAGAGAGTGATGGTTTGTATCAGCCACCGGACTTTGACTTTAATTTATTTAATGCATTTTATTGCTGCAATAGTTCTTTTTTTCTTATTTCAGAACTGATCCCTCAGTGGCCAGTGCTTTACTTTAAGGTTCTGTCTGTGGACTCCTGGCAGCGCTATCGAACAGAAGGCTACGGCTATCTGCTTTTTCCTGCCATGCCTGGTATGACTGTTTGATTTGTGTTAAGGCTGCAAAAACAACACATTTTTATTACTGAGAGGACTTTTTCTGGTACTAATTTTCTAATGCTTTCTATGTGTGTGTGCCAGGTAAGCACACAATGACCTGCCACACATGGAGACCCCTTCAGACAGGGACGGTGTCTGCACTGAGACGTTTCTTTATCGGAGGCTCTGCGGAGCTGGAAGATCACAGCTACGTCAGAATACCAGGAACTTTCAAGGTGAGCCGGTAAACTGGTGTTTTCTTAAATAAAACAACATGGTTGCATTCTTTTCCCCAGATTTCGAGCACGACGATTAACAAATGCCATCTTTTATTTTTCCTCCTTGCACAACATTTGCAAATGTAATATTTTATTACCTGATCTGAGCTGACATGTTTGTTTGGTTTCAGGGAGAACGGCTGAGTCGCTTCGGGTTTTCCACTGAAACCACCGGAAGTGTGACTTTTAATCTGCACTGCATGCAGCAAGCCAGGTAATTTGAATTTGAATTTATTTATTTAAAAAGGGACAATGCACATTAATGAACATAAACATATGTAAATATGCCAGATTATAGCCGTTGGC
>JBAGKP010000017.1:29876868-29891324 GCA_037177255.1 Melanotaenia maccullochi
TAACACTGCCCGACTACAACCGACTCTTAGAACGGATTTTATTAACACTGCCCGACTACAACCGACTCTCAGAACGGGTTTTATTAACACTGCCCGACTACAACCGACTCTCAGAACGGGTTTTATTAACACTGCCCGACTACAACCGTCTCTCAGAACGGATTTTATTAACACTGCCCGACTACAACCGACTCTCAGAACGGGTTTTATTAACACTGCCCGACTACAACCGACTCTCAGAATGGATTTTATTAATACGAAGATTTTGGTGAATGCGAAAATTTTTGTAAAATGTTTGTAAGTAGGATTTAAGAAGAAATTATTGGTTCCCTTTCATACATAAATGACAACGTCCGTTTCAGATGTTGTCTTTCGTTCCATCCTCATGTTATGCATGTTGTGCGTTGCCGTGGTTGGAGTCAGTTCCTCCACTAGTATGCAGAGTTCAGAGTTCAGTGTCATTTTCAGACAGCGGAGATGCATCGCTATAAGGTTGTTTCCACTCAGCACAGCCTAAACCTTCACATATAGTCTTCAAAAGCTCGAGAAATTTCTACACTTGTTGTACTCGTCTTCAATCTTCTTCTGCTTTTTTGTTCCCTTCCTGATCCTCTTCTTCTCTGGTTTGTTCCTCGCCCTGGTCGCCCGTCAGCACTGGCCCCGTGATTTTCGGTGGTATTGCTCCATCTTCTGCGTCAAGCTAAGCTTCCTGAAAACGGAGAAAATTACGCGTGTCTGACAGAGGACATACAAAACTGTCCATGCATCTGTGTGTCTGTCCGTCTGCTATCTGTCTTCGAGCGTAAATTTATATGTTTACACTGGCTGGACCGGACACGGGAAACAAAAAGGGCAGTGTGAGGAGATATGGGTCATAGAATATGTTCAATTGTACTTTGATTGTATTTGTCCTTAAACCTTCTGTCCCTCATACATTTAACATTTTACTTACACTTTATTTCTTTTGTACAGACTGAAAGGACCACAATCATGACAGACTCCAAGTATTTCACAACAAACAAAAAAGGTGAGTAGAGAAGTGTTGTTTTAGTAAGAAAAAATGCAGATTTAAATCATTTCACGTAGTCTAATAAAACAAGTAGTTTATCAAAAACACGGCTTCATTTATTTAAGTTGTTTTAAGATTGGACTAATAATACTTTACTGAGCATGACGGTGTGTTCAAACCATGCTGCCTTCAACTCTTAGTTTAATTCTTCCTTCAGGTGAGATCTTTGAATTGAAGGCAGAGCTGAACAATGAGAAGAAGGAGAAGCGAAAAGAAGCAGTAAAGAAGGTCATCGCTGCTATGACTGTCGGCAAGGATGTCAGGTACACAGAAATCCTCCTGATCGCTTTGAGAGCTGAAATGAGTTTTAATTCCCCCTTAATTTAGAATAAAAATGAAATCCTAATTCCAGATGAAAACGGCCATTCCGAATTAAAGTTAAATCTGAAGTTACTGGCTAGTTCGTTCTGATTTTTAAATCTAATTTAATAATTTCTTGATCATGTTCATTCTGCTTTAAATCGGTCCCGGCTGTTATGTGCATGCTCGTTGGTGTTCTACCTCCCTTCTCCGCCTCAGCTGATCAACGTGTGCTAATGTTGAGCAGCTGCTTCAAAACTAGAATCAAATCAAGTGAAACTGGTTTTCATGTGGTCTTCCATGTTGTAGACAAAAAGGAAAGAAGCAGGAAGTGGAGTTTGTCTTTTTTCCGGTACTGCGCCATGTCCGCCCCCTGTCCAATCAGAACACTTCCCAACCCCCACATCTTAATAAAAGTGATTAAACATGTTTTCCATGTAAACCTCAATTCTGAATGACTATTCCCATGTAAACGCTAAGCAGAACACTTTAATTCCAAATGATTTCATTCTGATTAGAGCCGAACATCAGGTAACCATGGCCACTGTGAGGGAAAGGAATCAGCTGTGACTGAAAGTCTTGTTTTGTCAGCTCCTTGTTCCCAGACGTGGTTAACTGCATGCAGACTGACAACCTGGAGCTGAAGAAGCTGGTCTACCTCTACTTGATGAACTATGCCAAAAGCCAGCCTGACATGGCCATCATGGCCGTGAACAGCTTTGTCAAGGCAAGCTCTTAAACGCTTTCAATCCATTTAACTGAACTGATCGGCAGTGAGAACTTTTTACTAAAAATCTCTTTGTCCTGAAATGCAGGACTGTGAGGACCCCAACCCTCTGATCCGGGCTCTTGCTGTCCGCACCATGGGCTGCATCCGAGTGGACAAGATAACAGAGTACCTGTGTGAGCCGCTGAGGAAGTGCCTCAAGGACGAGGACCCATACGTGAGGAAGACGGCGGCTGTTTGTGTGGCTAAACTGCATGACATCAATGCTCAGATGGTGGAGGACCAGGGCTTTCTGGACTCCCTGAGGGATCTCATTGCTGACTCAAATCCCATGGTAGGTGCTCCAACTTTAGCCTTATTTTTATTAATGGAAAGAAAGTTATAGGCGACGAAGCAGAACTGAAGCATGTATGCTTCTGTTGTAATTAGTATAGTGATTAGGGGGGTAACAAAATGCTAAAATCACCAAACAATACGAAATACGATACAGGCTGATGATACGAAATACTCACGATATGAAAGAAAAACTGGAGAAATCACCTTATACATTTAGCTGAAAATAAGTCAAGCCAAAAAAAAATTGTCATTCAGTCTCTATGTCACAAACAAACATTTCACCATTAAACTAAAAATTAAATACTCCTCAGGGCTGCAGTGTAGACCAAAAAATGTCCGTTACCACAGGTGTAAATTCTTCTGTAAATAACATCAAATTCTGTCAAGAGTATATTTGCAAAAACAAATATTCTTCCTTAAGCAGACTTACACCATCAAACAAAACTTATTGTTGCCTCTCTTAAGTACAAAATAACAGGGGCACATTCTTCTTGAAAAATGTCAACATATCAACATTTATCAGGTAGCAGTTGAGACGTCTCACAATGTCTGCTGCTGTTAAAAATGCCTTCACTAGGACCTGTGGTGGCAGAGTAAAAGTGGTCTGAGACAAACGTACCGGTAGCTTCAGTGTGAATTGAATACAGCTGCTGGCTGAAAGCACAACTTTATTAATGTGTCCGCGTCGCTAAAACCCGCTAAAATCCCCTCTGCAACTGTGTTTTCCAAGTGCCATGAACGCATCATCACTTTCTTTTGGTGTTTTGTTAATAAAAACATACATAAACGCTGATATTTAGAAGCCCCGCTAGCAGCAGCAGTCAGCTGCAACGCCCGACTCCTCTGGTGTTTCTTCTCTTCTGACGCTGTGATGACAGCGTCTCCACCTGCTGCCACTATTCTGTCTTTCTGACACCAGTAATGTCCACGCCGTGTCCACCAGCTAAACATTTCTACGTTTGTCAATGTGGTCCATCAGGATCAAACAAAATTCCTCTTCTTTCGTCTTTTCCCTGCCGAGCCACCATGGAAACGATGTGATGTGTTACAGGCGTCCACCTGACCATTTATAGCCACCATGTGGGCGTGGGAAGGTGCTCCCTCGCCTGCTTTAGAGTTTATACTGCTTTATAAACAGAAACAGATGTAGACGTTTGCACGCTTTCATAAATCTGAAAGTTGAAGTGCGCAGTTGAATAGCTGTAGTTTGTGTTGCTACGCCTAGTTTGATGAATGAGGCACTAGGATGGATGGGGATGTCAGTGGAGTTAAGGGGGCTGCAATGCGACTATAATTGCGATTTAAGCGTCAGTAAAAATTAGCGAAACCCAAGAAGCGTTGCAGTTGTTTAACAGTGGTGGGAACTGGCCATTCAGAACCGGCTCTGACCTTCTCAGGGTCCGTCCTGACCTAAACACCTCTCTGAGGTCATGTTATTCTGGTGGTGTGACGGACAGATCCGGAGGATCAGGGCGATGGCTAGAGGTAGATGAAGTCATGTGACACTCCAATTAATAATCCTTCCGGTTCTCCGGTCTAGATGGGGATTGTGGGAAGACAAACAGGGGTGTCCCAGAACTAATGGAAAATCAGGCGAGTTAAATTCCTGATGGTTGCCTGAAACTATGAGTTTGATTGTAATTGATTCTTGGGTGATGGAATAAAGAAGACTGCCGTCCAAAACCCGAGCATGAACAGGAGGAGGGAGAGGCTCAAGATTTAGTCTTACTCTTTGTCTAAAAAGCTAGCCTCAGCTCCGGAATCCACTAAAGCCTGCACAGAGGGGAAGAGTTTTCCACACAGGGCCGCAGGAATGAGTGTCTCGGTGTGGGGGATTGCCTTACTCGTGGTCGTCAGTACTCCCGCCACTACTGACGGACCACTGCAGAGGTCAAGCTGAGGGAACACTGGCCAGGTCGGACTCTCTCCCTCGGCCGGTTGTCCACCTGAATGGCAAGGGAAACCAATTTGTCCAGATGATTCGTGCATCCCGGGTGGGGAGCTCATCCTTCAACCAGCTGCTAAAACCGTTTGCAGAAATCCAGCGGAGAGCCTTGTCGTTCCAGCCCAAATCAGCAGCTCTGAAATCGACAGCAAATTCAGCAACACTGAACACGGCGTAAGATTTAGGATCAGGGATGAGCGTCTCTTTTACCGCAGGATCAGACCGTGGTGAGGATAATCCGGAAGCAGGTGGCAGGTGAGGAGCGGGTTAAGGCGGATTTATGCTCGTGCGACGTCTGCGCGCGGTCGGCTACGATGTAGCTGACGCTGGTGAGTTTGCTCTCCACTCGAGCGTAGGGGGGGACGCATCGTTTCCGTGGTGTGTTGCAGTTTCTTCTCCTAACCTGAAGGTGGCAGCAGGGGTGGTATCAGCTGGTAAACCCACCAGGTCGGAGTTGTTTTGATGGTTCTCTTCAGTTCGGTGGTATTTCCTGTTTTAAAACAACGATGGCGTCCAGTATGGTTCAGTATAATGAAATAATTCGATCAGCCTCTCATCAACTGGATCCACTGGTTATTGTTTTTAAAAACGGTGGTTACCACACATATTCAGCGAGAACATCCAGATATCCGACAGCACGTGATCCCAAACTGGCCAATCACAAAGGAGTACCTCAGCACTACCGTCTGTGATGCAGGGGTGCATATCAGGTCTGGTTGAAAATTGCTGGGAAGGCCGAGAGCTGTTACCACTTGGTAATCAACAATCCGGCGATGACTGGAAGGCTGAGCTGGTCTAATATACTCGCTGTGTGATTGCATAAAAAGATGCAGGTGAAGATCCTGGGTACCAAGGAAACAGGCACGCCCACCATCGTCACACACCAGAGCAGGAACCACAACGTTAGAATAAAAACCGCATAAAAACAATTTTATCTAACGTAAACAGAAAAATATTCTATCATCTGAAGGAAAGTTAGGTGCATCTTGTAATCTGGGTCGGGGAGCAACATGCAGACTACCTCATTTTAAAAACAGTAGGTCAGTATGTGGGGTGATTAACCATGGCAGAGGGGGGGGGACTGAAAATCCGGCTAATTCTAGTGTTAAATACATATTAGTTGATGTCTGAAGTTTTTTCCATATGGAGTGTGTGTTTGTGGTCGTCTTTCTTTTTTAATTTTTATTTTGTGCGTCTTTGAATTTTATTTTGTCTTTTTTTTAAAATTCCATGCTATGAAATTTTGTTACATCCTTAATAGTGATTTATTTTTCGTGGATTAGGTGTTTTTGTGTAAATTTAATTCGAATAGCATGATGAGCAAAACAATTTCTTTTGCAAATAATAAAATGACTTCACTTCTGCCCTTAAGGTCGTGGCCAATGCAGTCGCTGCCCTTTCAGAGATCAGCGAGTCTCACCCCAACAGCAACCTGCTGGACCTGAATCCCCAGAACATCAACAAGCTGCTGACGGCCCTCAACGAGTGCACGGAGTGGGGTCAGATCTTCATTCTGGACTGCTTGTCCAACTACAACCCCAAGGATGAGCGAGAAGCCCAGAGGTATCATTCATTTAATCTTTCCATCTAATAACCCAGCACTTGTAGCTGTGTTACTTTCCTTTCTGAAATATTGGCACTCTTCCCTGATTCAGAGAAAGCTTCTCGTTTACCTTCTCCTGCTCTTGTCTCAAAGCATCTGCGAGCGGGTCACCCCTCGCCTTTCTCATGCCAACTCAGCGGTGGTCCTGTCAGCTGTCAAGGTCCTGATGAAGTTCCTAGAGCTGCTGCCGAAGGACTCTGACTATTACAACACACTGCTGAAGAAGTTGTCCCCCCCGCTGGTTACCTTGCTCTCCGGAGAGCCGGAGGTCCAGTATGTGGCTCTGAGGAACATCAACCTCATTGTCCAGAAAAGGTCTGTGATCGGAACTGCAGATACTTGATCAACGTTGTTGCTGTACAAAAGAATTTAAGCACAATGAAAGTAGTTTTTAAATAATTATAAAAAATTATAACACACGTAGCTAACAAATCTGTTGGGATGGTTTTACATGTTGGCAAGTCTCAGGAGGAGGTTTTTACCTTACTAGGACACACATTTTTAATTTAGTCCTTATTAGTGTTACACACAACCTAAATAACAAGATATTGTCTTACTTTAATGGCAAAAATTGTGTGTTGCTTAATTAAAAAGAAGTCATTTTGTAAAAAAAGTCATTATCTTGTATTCGGGCCACTCTGAATGTGTGCAGGCCTGAGATCCTGAAGCAGGAGATCAAGGTGTTCTTTGTCAAATATAACGACCCCATCTATGTGAAACTGGAGAAACTGGACATCATGATCCGCTTGGCCTCCCAGGCCAACATTGCTCAGGTAAACGTGTCTGGCCTTTCAGGGCTCAGGAGAAGTAAAGTTGTAGTGAATCAGACCACTCGCCTTTAATTGTTCAAAAATGGAGCTTAAAGAGTTTTTACTCTTACTTGCAGGTTCTGGCTGAACTGAAGGAATATGCCACAGAGGTAGATGTTGACTTTGTGCGTAAGGCTGTGCGCGCCATCGGTCGCTGTGCCATCAAAGTTGAGGTAAGAACTGTAGGAGTAGCTTACAATGACTTTATTCACACTCTGTTTCATTTAGTGTGTCTTGTGGCAGCAGCACAGTACTGTTTGACAACGACTCCAAACTAGGGTGTTGAACTCAGTTTACAAAAGTTTATGATGCTGTTGATGTAAAATTCCTGTTAAATGTTAATGTGGCTGTAACACTCATCACCTCTCTACTAATTACTGTTGTTAGCATCAGGTCCAGGTCAACCATGCTGGTTTTACATTGAAACTAGGACTTGTGTTAACCTTTACATGTAATCTTGAGATGTGTCCTGTTCTTCTTCAGCAATCCGCTGAGCGCTGTGTCAGCACCCTGCTGGACCTCATCCAGACTAAGGTGAACTACGTGGTTCAGGAGGCTATTGTAGTCATCAGGGACATTTTCCGCAAGTACCCAAACAAGTGTGTTTCCCCTTTGAGCTCCTCAAAGCAGCTCCACAAATACCACTAAGTAATCAATGTAGCTGAGTTTATGTTAATTCTGCTGTTCCTCAGGTATGAAAGTATCATTGCTACTCTGTGTGAGAATCTCGACTCCCTGGATGAGCCGGACGCTCGAGCTGCCATGATTTGGATCGTGGGAGAGTATGCAGAAAGGATCGATAACGCTGACGAGTTGCTGGAGAGCTTCCTCGAGGGCTTCCACGATGAGAGCACCCAGGTGAGCTTCCCAGAAACACAACCAACCAAACAACGAGCAAAAATGAGCAAGAAAACCCAAAACAATCCAGTTTATAGGTTTAAAAGTGATTAAATGGGTGTGAAGGAGTATTTTTTGTTGTTTTTTTTAGAAGCAGTATTACAAATGCCTCTGAAAAACTGCCCTGGTGACTTAAAGGCTGAATAATTAGGATTTTTTCCTTAAAAATAATTTAAAATGGTGTCATTTGCTGCGAGGGATAAAAGGAAGCTTCTCTATAAACAACGTCTTTGTCAAGTTTTACTCTTTCAAAATAAGAGTTCCATGCTGGAATAACTTGGTGCACCGTGTTGCTCTTTCCTGCTTCCTGGTTCCTTATCCAATCATATGCGACTCCCCACGGTTGCCTAACAACAAGAAAGCAGCGTTTGGTATTTTATGCCGGTAAAAGAGCAGCAGCGTGCAGGAATGGAAGCTGGTAAAAGAAGCGATCAGAAATAGTTCCAGAAAAACCTAAAAAGCCTCGGCATCCTGCTAAAAAAACAAACCACCAAAAACAGAATAAAACGAGGATCAATGCTGGAGAATCTTTTAAAAGGTGGAGAAGTCTGAGCTGGCAAAGTTTCTCCTCCACAGGTAAACACCAGAATTTAGCTTAAATTAACCAAAAAGTTTATCTTGATTTACAAAGATTTTAGTCTAGTTGTAATAGTGTATGGGCGTATTAGTGGAGTAAACTGGTGGCCTGTTAGTTTACAACAACACATGTAATGATGTTTGTACCGAGCAAATACTGTGTTTGTCCTTATTAACTTAAAATTAAGTTAAATAAAATTAAAACTAAATTAATATCAAATTTATTAATTAAGTGAGACTGAGGGAAAACATTTAATGTTTAATGTTTGTTTACACTCTATTTTATGCTAACGTAAATTAGCGCGTGGAATTAGCGCTAGCATTGCAAAGCATAGCAACTTCCTGTGTGTGTGAATCATCTTCGCTCCTCATCATGATGTTTGCTGGCGCTTTGTTCTCCGTCCTTCATAGACTGTATAAAATAACAGTCCTCTCACAAACCGCCAACCTACGCGAAACTCTGCGAGGGGAAGAACGTTCTCCGTGTTTTTCTCTTTCAACTGCAGTTCTGATTTGAAACACATGGTGTCAGCGCTACTTATTTCATCTTTAAATCAATCTACAAAAGACCTCAATCAGTCTATATATGAAGTCAGTGCAGTTTCACATTGTTAAAAGCAAACTGGCATTTTTGACCACTTGGAAATGATAAGGGACTGGTACACCATCTACCTGCATTTAAAAGATAAATTCTGCTTGTTTCCTCGTGTAGCTGTTTGTAAGCTTCGTAGATGTTAGACAGACTGCTTCAAAGTCTAAGATGAACATGAATGAATACCAGTGACACCTGTGACTAAATCTCTCCTCAGAGCTTCTTTTCTTTATGTTTATGCTCCGGGGATGTTTCTGTACCAGGTGATCTGGCTTCTGAACCTAACTTCACATTTCTTTTATTTCTTTTGTATTTCCATACTTTGCTTTTCTCACAAGGATAAAAGCATCAGGACTTTTAATAAGTTGAGTTTATGCTTTTGTTTGCAGGTCCAGCTCACTCTGTTGACTGCCATCGTCAAGTTGTTCCTTAAGAAGCCGTCCGAGACTCAGGAACTGGTGCAGCAGGTCCTCAGCTTGGCTACGCAGGTGAGTCTTTCTCTCTCTTTTAGAAGTTTGTGTTCTCCTTGTTGGATGTTGCTGCTTGTGTTTCTGCTCTTACAAAGACCTGTTTTTTATATTTTTTGAAGCTCCTACATTCACTTTCTAAGAAGAAGCTAATTTTTGACCACTTCTAGTTTTAGTTGTCTATTTCTGTTTTACCCATCTCCATGGTAACCACATGACCAATCTCCATGTTCCATCATGTGTTGACCTTTCTTGATTAAATTTATTTTCTTTGTCCTCTAGGACTCCGACAACCCTGACCTCCGTGACAGGGGCTACATTTATTGGCGCCTGTTGTCGACTGACCCCGTGACTGCCAAAGAGGTGGTGCTGTCAGAAAAGCCCCTGATCTCCGAGGAGACAGACCTGATTGAGCCCACCCTGCTAGATGAGCTGATCTGCCACATTGGCTCCCTGGCCTCGGTCTATCACAAACCACCCAGCGCCTTTGTGGAGGGAAGCCATGGAATCCACCGGAAACACCTTCCTGTTCAGCACAGCAGGTCAGACACACACATACGGTACATATACACACAGACTTGGATGTTACTTTGTTTGTCCTAATTGTGTATCATGGACATAATGATTGTCCCACCTGCTTTTCAAACTGTAGTGCATCATCATGGTGAACTTTCACCTGGTGCTAGTAGCATGTGAGATAGGCTTACAATCTACCGGATGTAGATGTGCTGAAATTCCAGCGTGTTGCAGTTTGTGATGGGAGGAAGCTGGATACATGCATGAATGAGACCTCTTTCTCTGAACCATGGCCATCATTTAACCGTTATTGTTCCTCCAAGCATGTTCCCTCTGTTGTTGTTTTCTGCAACCAGTTTGCGCTTTGCAGCTGCAAGTGATGAAAATGAGACGCTGATTTGTATACTTGTGGCATTTATGGCGAGCCTTACGGGAGCTGGTGCAAATTTTAAAAGAACCGGATACCAATTTTCGAAAGCACATTAGGCTTCAGAAAATTGATATACGCCACAAGCGGGAACAATTCTTGTCATGGCGTGAGTTGGACACCATTTACAAAACGGCTGTGCAAGCTTTACAAAGGACCTGTTTGCCAGGCGCTACATTCACCTTAGACATATTATCGTCCATGGGTGTCGCAGCTGTGGGGGGTGTGGGTGTTTGGACACTTTTCATGGTGAGACTTATTTAGCTGTTTTTAAACTTTAGTGCAAGCGTTGCTGCTGCGGTTGCTCTGTGCTTCGCGACTCCCTCACCCGCTCTCCTTGTAGGCAGTTAAGGAAAAAAAAAGCTTTTTTATATAAAAGTAGTCAGGGATTTAACAGGAAGTTATTGTAGAAAAAGATGTGTGCTGAAATTTCAGATCAGTTATCATGGTGTCCGCTGAGGAACACCGTAAAACGATCAGGCTCGGGGCTTTTTTTTTTTTTTTATTTTTGTCTTCACCCCTGCATCTACAGTATGTGTGGATGATAGTAAACAACTGCTTTTAAAAAAACAACGCATAGTTGTGAGTGTAATCCAGAAGTGGGGTGCATCTTCATTGTCCTCATGACTGAATTTGACTCACCAGTCTACAACTCCGTTTGGTTTGATTACACAATGCTTGTTCAAGCACCTTCATGCATCACAGCGTCAAAAAGCATAAATAGTCAGATGAGTATGATAACTTTTTATTTACCAAAAATAAAATATAAACCTTTCAAAATGTTTCCACATAACAGAAACTTCAGTGTTGCTTCCTGTTTCCGGCAGCTTCTGTCAAACATGACTGTTGGAGTCTAAACGTTTCTCAAAAAATAAAGAAATCTTTTGGTAGCGTTTTTTAGAATAAGAAATTATTCTCACTGTTACTGTATGTGAACTGTCATGTGGTTGCTAGGTTACCTTCCCTCTCTTAAATCCATCAACCAGGGCTTTTTTTTGTCTTTACAACTCTGGCACAACTGTGTCTGCAATCGTTTGCCAAGTTGGGATGTTGTACCGCAGTTCCGAGGTCTTTTACCTTTCGGAAGAACCTGGCATTGTTGATGATGCTATACGGCCTTGCAGTGGTGTCCAGCTCCAGTCCTCGAGGACCACATTCCTGTAGGTTTTTTTTGTTTTTGTATCCCTGTTCCAACAAACCTGACTCAAATGAATGAGTCGTTGAGCAGAACTTCATATGCTGTTGGATCCATTTGATTTGAGTCAGGTGTGTTGAAGCAAGGAACCATAAACAACGGTAGACGCCATGCGAGCATAAATCCAGCTTAAGCAGAGGACAAAGTGGCGGACAAAGAGGCAGGAGAGATATTCTCCAGTCCAAACACTGGATGACAGTGAATTATTAAATGTTACAGACTGGATTGTGCAGGAATCACATTTGTGTAAAATGTACCTCAAAAAACACTTTTATTCTCATTGACCAGCTGAGCCAGGAGCTAACACTGTTCCTCTGTCCAGCTGGTTTCCTTCTTCTTTTCTTCTCATCGTTGTTCTCTGGTTTATCTGAATGCCATTGGCTAATGTGCTTCCTCACGTTAAAGAATATTTCATCTTTGCATGACAAGCTTTACCGATGGCGTGGGTCTTATCCGGCTCCAGGTACCTCTTAAAATCCAAAGTCTTGCCAGATATCAGCGTTTAAATCTGGTGCTTCTTTTTGTTATCACACATTGGCTGCTGCTGCTTCCCTCAGCCATGCTGCTGTATTTATTTTACCCACAATGCATCCAACACTTTGTTTTTAAGTGAAAACTTTTTTATCAAACAGAAGTGGGTAAAGGAAAAGCTGCCCACCATTATTTTGACTTTAAAAATCAATGATGTGAAATAACAGCATCGATTTGGAACCGTGTCAGTGCTGATATATTACTTTTAAATTTAATCTTTAATGTTTTAGTCCTTAGCTCTAGGTTGTTCAACCGGACTACATTGCTTGTGGGTAACATACTGTTTTTAAACCTACTGTGTCCACTCACTTCTCCTGTGACAGCATCGACACAGGTGAGAGCCCAGTGAGTGGGGGGCCAGCCGCCACCGCCATGGACCAACCACATGTGATCCCCAGCCAGGGTGACCTGCTGGGTGACCTTCTGAACCTGGACCTTGGCCCTCCAGTTAATGTACCCCAGGTCTCCTCAATGCAGATGGGTGCAGTGGACCTTCTCGGAGGAGGCCTGGACAGTTTGGTAAGCATTCTCACACACACACACACACACACACACACACACACGTATAAGTGATGTAACGGTAGAGTGGAAGCATTAATGAAACTCAGCTGAAGATCTAATCAGATTTGGTGCCTTTAGAATTAGAAATTTAACCTGACAATAAGTTAATTCCAGGGTAACGGATGAACTAACTTTCATTGGATTTGATGTTTGACTAGTTTTTGTTATTTTAAAAGAAATTTCAAACATCACCTGAATTTTTTAAATGTTATAACCATGAAAAACATTGGCTTATAACAATAATCATATATTTTCTTTTGTTATTGTTTATTTTAACACTTCTCCAAGCTGCCGGATTAGCTGGATTTCTTCTGGCAGATTCATTTTTGATGTGTGATCCACCATGCAGAGTTAATATTTCTCCATAAAGTGAGGGCTCCTCTTGATGGGGTGCGGTTGCTAAGAAAGTCTTTGTCTTTGTCTTTGTTTGTTTGGTCTGTCTGTGATGTTTGGATGCTGTCTTTGGGCCCTTTCCTCTTCTCTCCTGTAGCTGGGGGGAGACCTGGGCGGAGGTGTTGGGGGAAGTCCAGCAGTAAGTCAAGCCGTTCTGTTCGGCCGCTCGGCATGCCGCATGCTTCCAGATTTCAACCTACCACACTCTTGTTTGATTTTTTCCTCTATTCATTTAGACTTCACTCACACATGTTTTGGATGTTTTAGCCCATTTTCAGGCTGGGAAAAGTCACCCCAGCATTTTCTTTGTCGCTAGTTACCATTACACACTGAACTTGTAGAGATAGTAAAATGCAGGATGAACAGTAGTAAATGATTTGTCATTCCTTTGAACCAGTCGCTCAGCTGTTACAAGAAAGTTTGATTTTAGTGTTTCTTGGCTAATTATTTCAACTCTTAAGATAAGATAAGATAAGATGTACTTAATGATTTTCTTTGTACTTTGGCTTCTCTCACTTTCTGATATTGCCCTGCTCAAACAGCAGACAGCACACTACCACTTCCATGCAGAAGACATGCAAACATGTGTTGTTGTATCAGGAAAGTCAGTAAAGAAGCATAGAGACAGCGGAAGAAAGTTAGGTGTATGGAAGTGGAGCTGCACGATTATGACCAAAATAATAACCTCGATTATTTTGATCAACATTGTAAACACGATTATTAATCACGATTATTCACCGTGTTTGGGAAAACATGTATTTTTATTGCACCAAATGTAAACAAACTATGTGGCAATTTTAGTTAAAAAGTTAAACTTTAAATTAGAATATATGATAAATAATGTAAAAAAATACATTTACCATTAATTTTTGAGAAGTTAATGTAAATTATGGGGCTACAAAAGATGCTAAATTAAGAGCCAATCGGGAGCCGAACATCCCATCACTAGTATAGTTGTAATGGATGATACTGTGGAGAGGGATGTCATGAGAAAGGCAAAAAATGATGAAAAGACAACCTAAAACCTAACAGCAAAAAATAAATAAAATGAAATTCTTCAGTTAATATTTTCTTTGTTTTTTAGGTTTAATTTTATTAAGTTTAATGTTTTTTTTTATTAGGAATCTGCAACATGTCACAAGACGTTTTAAATATTTATGTCCACACTCTTCATTAATAGACATTCATATCTGACTGTAAGCCAGCGCGGGATCATCCAGCAGCAGCTTTGTACGTTTCGTTTTCCGCCTGGTCATGAAACAGATCATCTCCTTCTCTGAATGCTGCTGCAGCGTCAGGAACAAGCCTCTTCTGAGTGCTTTGGACGGGGGAGGGGTCTGCAGCACCCACCCCCACCCCCTCATTATATTAAGAGTAAATTATACGCTCTTTACGTCAGTCTCCAAAAGTCTCCAATATCACCAGAAAAGTCCAGAAGTCTCCAATATCACCAGAAAAGTCCAGAAGTCTCCAATATCACCAGAAAAGTCCAGAAGTCTCCAATATCACCAG
>JBAGKP010000017.1:29989769-30000767 GCA_037177255.1 Melanotaenia maccullochi
GGTGAATGTGGCCGGGGAGAGGGAAGTCTGGGTTTCCCTGCTTAGGCAGCTGCCCCCGCGACCCGACTCCGGATAAGGAATAAATATTAGGAATAAAAGAATCCCGTCTGGCCCATACTGAATTGCATCTTTGTTTAAGTTGGATTTGTTGGTTTGCTTTAACAACGGGGAAACACAGAATATAAGCGATGTTAGAAACCAGGTCTGGCCTTGTAAATTATTTATACTGCGTTGAATAGTTTTGAATCATAAATGTATAAAGTCAAATCGTTGTCAAATCATTGATGAATCCCATCGAATCGGCAAGGGGCTTCACTGTATGGTAATTTATCATTTCGCTGGCAGCGTATCGAGATGCGTATTGAATTGGCCTCAGTGGTGGGGATTCGCATCCCTAGTACAGAGACAGAGAAGATGACCAAGCTAAAAGTAAACGTTGGTTCTACTCAAATCATTTAAAACAATAAAATTTGACCGATCAGATAAAAACACAAAGCTTTGAAACCAGCTCAGTTTTTCTCTTTTCAGCTTAAAATAGTCTGATTGAACCCTTCGCTGACTGATGCTGTCGGTTTAGGTTGGAGCAAAACTTGTCCACACACCTGCCAGCGAGGCTTACATGTGTGAAAGATAACCTGAGTGCATCTCACCCTGCAGGGCTGGAATCAGACACCGGATGCAGCTGCATGGTCAGCTCGCCCAGCTTGGTGAAAGCAGCTCCGGCTGCTGAGAAGATCTCCCCCACCTGCAGAGAACAGCCTCATGTTGGTCTGCTAACAGCTGATGGACATAAACACCGTAGTCTGGAGTGTATTCATACAACTCTTGCCTGTCATCTGACAAACAGATCAGAATACTGTAACTAATCACTCTAAACTGGATGCACACGCACATATGTATCAATACAAACGTCATATTGATAGTTATTACACAAATGTAAAAAGGATTTTAACAACCAGATAATTGCCGAATTTAGTTTTAGACTTGTTTAATTAAGGAACAGAAAAGAATCAGCAGGTTTATATTAGGTTTGTATTTGTTTTTCAGTACAAACCGTCAAATGAAGGGATTTGTGAATAGAGTTCTGTGTGCAGTGAGACACGCTCCTTTAATCTACACTAATCCAAACTATTCTGACACCTGTGGAGTAGATTCAGAAAACCAGGTAAGAGCTTACCTTTGCAGAGGCAGACGTCATTTCTTTGGAGCAGCAGGAGTTTTTTGTTTTCTTATTTTAAAACTAAATCCTGACAAAAACAACAGACAGCTAGCTGCTAGCTGCAGTTAGCTTCTGTAACGTTAGCTAGCTTGCTGCCGTTAGCGGGCTTCCATAGACACCTCCAGTCAGCGGAATTTTTAAAAGTAATTTAAGGCTTTGATTTTATACCGCCAATTAGACGTTTTTATTTATTCTGAGTTGTTTAATAATTACATATTCAGACGAAAAATATTAATATCGCACAACAAAGGTTTACAGACAGGATGCGAAAAATGTTGCGCGACTATCGAAGTTGAACGCCATTGGTCAGTTTGAGAGGAAAAGGTGGGGTGTGTAGACTGTAGACATTTGATTGGGCTGCTGGTTGCGGAACTTAACGAACGTCGCCGAGTGAAGCCGAGCGGATGAGGATCAGCTGACTGACGAAGGTCTGTCCTTCGATGGATTGTTCTTCATTTGTGTAGAGAATTAAACAGAAAACCAGCATCTGACCGATCGATTGATAGAGTGGAGAAAACCCAGACATGCCGTCGCTTCTGTTCTGCGGGCCGAAGATGGCCGCGTGCGGGATCGTGATCAGCATCTGGGGGGTCATCATGCTGGTAAGAGCCAACACAGGGAACCGGCTATTTCCTGGATGAATATACGAGCGATCTGTCACTGTAATATTTTTGTTTGGTTGCTTGTTTGTTTTATATACAAATGACAAATTTTAGCTAAATAGATAAAAATGGACGCAGAATGTGAAAATGTTTAAAAGAGAAAATTCAAAGGTAATTAAAGGATTACTCCTGAAATCCAGCAAATCGTCTGTAGTTAGACTGAGCCCAAGCAGGCCGAGCTGAATGTCCTGAAGCTGATGGTGCGTTCAGGGACTGTAGATTTTAAATGGAGGTGGCCAAATATTTCCACCTCTTTAATGAAACAATAAGGATTAAAATCTGTATAAAGACGTTTATTTTTGCTGATCTAAACCTTGAAAAACCGACACACTTTTGATTTACGACAATGTATTTATTAATTTATTTGTAAAACAGCTCCTTTACATTAATTATTTTACTTAAAAACGTCCCTCCGTTTCTAATGTTATTATCAAAGTGTCTTAAATGACCTGGTTTAGCTGTTTAAATTAACAGTTCCTCTTAAATGAGTCATGTGACTTATTTTACCCTCATGTGATCACGTGTGTGTTTTTTCTTTAGAGAGAGCAAGTAGCGAAGTCAGTTTTTCCACTTCAGTGTAACCTGGATGTTAACCTTTATTTTTATTTTTCTAGTCATCAGAAGAGGCAGTCTGTAAACTACAGAAGTTCTGAGTTTTTTTTTTTTACGCGTGTATTGTGCAAAACAAATTTGCTCTGCCAAGGGGAGGTTTATGGGTATAAGGCTCCTCTTGATAATCTGATTCATTTATTTATATTTTTTTTACTTTGAATCATGGCATCTATGTAATCTTGCTGGACCTGACCGGAGGGGACAGAAAATAAAGGAAGACAGCAAAAAGAAGCAAAAGGGAAAGAAGAGAGAGGAGACCAAAACATCACAGAAGCAACGACCCTTCAATCCACACCATCACCAGACAACAAACTGTTACACCTGTACATGAACACACCAGAACATTTCCTACAACTTTTACTGAAAAAAAGAAAAAACAGGGCTGCTGGTCATTAAGAGTTTTTAAATAATGAACAAATCAAAAAGACATATCATGAAAGACACCAGATACTAACTCATAGGAAAAATAAAAAGAAGAATTATCTCTTGGTAAATAAACCCACTGGACACCTCAACATGCAGAGGATGAGGAAGAGGAGTGATCAGTGATGAAGAGTGGTGAGTGAGATCACGCCTCTACGGAGGTCAGAGGCAGACCAGGGCCAGAGGCCCGGGCCCCTAGCAGCCCCAGAGCACCAACCCAAGCTACCTCACCCCGAATACAACTCCAGCCCCACCCGAAGGGAGGCAGAGGAGAGCCCCAGCAAGAGCCCCCCACGGTCTTGGGGCACAGGTCCCAGTGGGCCAAGATCGGCAGCCACCAGGACCGGCCATCCAGGGCAGTCCAAGCGAAGGGCCAAGGCCACAGGAATCCAGATGCGGCTGCCCCACCCCCCGAGTAGGGTAGAGTAAGGTAGAGGGCCCGCACCATGCCTAGGAGGACCAGCCCCCCCCCAGACAGCCACCCGGCACAGGCCAGCACACACCCCGATGTTCCAGCCGCACACCCCGGGAACCAGGGCGTCATCGACCCCCTCACCCCTACTCTAATCTGCACCCCATATAACCCCACACTCACACCCTCCCCTGCACCGTACCCACAAACACTCAGTTCTGACGGGTTTTACCAGTTTTTTTTTGTTTGTTTGTTTGTTTTACATAAAAGTTATTGTTGTTGTTAAAGCTCTGTAATATCTTCTCTGAATGCTTCAGCTGTGGGTTTCGGCTACTTTTGGCCTTCTTCATGCAGAACTGTTTGGCTTGGTTTAAATTTGGGTTTTTTTGTTTTGTTTTTTTTTGCACTTTTTGTCACAGGTCTTTTTCTTTTTTTTTTTTTTAGATTAAAATTCACTATTCTTAAGATTTATAGTTTCTGCTGAGCATTTAGCTAGAAAGATTAAGTTCTTTAAGCACTTTTCATCTCATTTTTATTATTATTATTAGTGTTAAAGTAAGCAGAAGTGTTGACATCTTTTAAACTTGTGTAATGGCTTGCAGTCTTCTCTGCTCTGCAGACAACAGGATGTGGACACAACTGCTCTTCATGATAATGAAATGATGAAGGCTGTGTTTTTCCATTCTGACTGGCTTGCGCTACTGGTTCATGTGATCTGCATAATCCGCATAATAAAAAGGCTGCGCTGGGGTTGAGACGTCGGAGTTGACACCAGATACTCTCTGAGTGCTGAACCACCGTCTCGCCCCATCGCGATGTTAAAAGCCTCAACCTGAGTTCTTTGTGTCTTATTTCTTGATAGAAAAATACCCAACAATTAGGACACACAGTATGTAAATAACATCACTGTAAGATTAAATGAAATATGTCTTGATTGTAGAGAAAACTTTCTAGACGGGCTTCGGACTCCAGACGAAAACGAATATTTGATAATTTTAGTTATAAAAAGAAAAAAAGTACCTGTGGCTCTAAAGCAGAATAACAGGAAAAGGCGTCTTTAGTTCAGATATTTTCTGAGGAGAAAGAAAAACCTGAAATAACGACGTTTGATTCTTTCTGGTTCTGCGACCCCAGTGGTGTCCTCGCCCCCCATGTTGACCCTCTCTGCTGTCGTCTTTCAGGCCATGTTGGGGATCTTCTTCAGCGCCAAGTCGGCCGTCCTGATCGAAGACGTCCCGTTCACCGAGGAGGACATCTGGAACGAGTGAGTCATCTCGGCATGTCTGATCAACTTCCTGCTTCCCGTCCACCAAACATGGACAATAAATCCCACTTTTCCAGACTTTACCAAACTTGTTTCCATGGATACGCTTTAATTTGCCTCCATCATAATTTCTTTATCATGTCCTGTACTTATTGATTAACTTGTACAATCTGTCTCAGAATAACGTCGACACCTCTGATCTCTCTCTCAGTAAAAATCCTCCCCAGAACATCTACAGCCTCTACAACCAGGTGGGCATCAACTGCTTCATCGCCGCCGCCGTCTACGTGGTGGTGGGCGCCGTCTCGCTCTGCCAGGTGCGGCTCAACAAGCGGCAGGAGTACATGGTGACATAAAGACCTGCGGCGGTCCTACCGGGACCCGTGAAGACGCCGTCTCCTGCTGATCTGACTGGTTGAGATGAATGAGGGGGCGGGGTCTTGTGACATCTAGCCCCGCCCACTTGTTCATAAATTAATATTTATTTAGGATTTAAATGTTTATTGTTGGTGTTGAAATGTTCCATCATTCCTCTGAGTTCATAAAAGCAGCCAGACATGAACCACTGGACCCAGATGTGGTTCAGGAGACCATCTCACCTCCCCGCCGCCCCTCCCAACCTCCCAACCCTCCGCCCCTCCCGACGTTCCGACCCTCCTGACACTTTCTGAACTTTAAATGTTACATGAAATAAAAAATGATAATTGTGTCTTTATGTTGATCAACTTTCTGCTGGATGATCCTGTTCAATAAAGTTTGTTTATGAGTAAAAATGAGTTTTACTTTCTGTTTAGAATCTATATCCTTCATTTCCTGTCTAGCCCTTGGTACTGGACCAGTTCCGGTCCAGCCCTGGTACCGGACCAGTTTCTGTCTAGCCCTTGGTACTGGACCAGTTCCGGTCCAGCCCTTTTACTGGACCAGCCCTGATACCGGACCAGTTCCAGAGGAACATAACTCTGAGCTCTGAATCCTTCGGGGTAAAAAGGCTCCTCACTCTCAGGATGAACCAGAGTTGTGTCGACACTTAACAGATGACTTAGCAAAGAACCGGTTTAAACTGGATCTTTAGGTTTGTTCCCTTTTCTTTAGTTTCATGTGTGAAACCAGCAAAGATCCGACAGTCTGACAGAAAACAGGATTCAGCAGCAACAAGGTGATTCCCAAACAGCTGGTCGCTGGAAACCTGGCGGATCTCAGCATGGAGACAAAAGAAGAAACTTCTCTGCTGATTAAATCTTTTTTAATAATTTCATCTATTTTTGCTCAATTTTTCATCCACTAAATAATATAGCTAATTAAATAAATAGAGCTTTTATGTTTTTAATACAGATTTTAAAGTCTACCTGTAATTTATCAATGACGTGAATTTTTAAAACAAAAGAATCTTGACGTTTTCTAAATGAATGACCAGTTTTGAAGGATGGGGAAGGAGGAACTTGTACTACTTTACTACTCCTCTTCCTTAAGCTGGGCTTTCACCAGAAGACTTTTAAAAGATTTACAGAAGACTGGAAAACTAGCAGCTAAAGACAAATGTTTAGTTTTAAGTCTCAGACTGAGATTTGACAAAGACTGTGACAAGACTACAACTAGATTCTTTTACTTTTTTTGTGACATAGACAGTTGGTGTGGGACATGATCTTCCCACAGCAAAGCAAACAAGGGGAGGGTTTCCTCCAGGAGGGATTTACACGTCATCGTTATTAAGCCTGGCTTTACATCTCCACCCGGTTTTACACCGACTCATCAGCATCTGGAGGATGAACGAGTTTCTCTTCTTCTCTCATGTCTTAGGTCATTGTAACATAAATGCTCCACAGCAGACGCTTCCTTCTAATAACAACCGCTCCGCTTCCTGGACGCTCCGCCGACGCTTCATCGCCGCTTCTTCTTCTTCTTTTTCCCGTTTTTGTCGGTGTTCTGTCGGGATTCCTGTTTCTGATTTTGTCAGAGCTCATCTGTTGGTTGTTGATCGTGTTTCGTCACTGCGTCTTGTCATGATGTGAAACATGTTTGATATTATCGTAGATCCCTGACCAGACTGACGTTAAACAGCCAGATTACCAGCTGAACGATGGAGATGAAAGTAAAGATTTCCTAAAGACTAAAGTTTTTGTTCTGCGATGGTGAAAACCGTTTGGTGTGAGCCCAGCGTTAGAGGAAAAAGTAAATATTTTTTCTATACAACTTTGACTCCATTCCCATATTTGTCTTTTATTTTCTATTGTTCCGTATAAGATGTTACACACAAGCTTATCTTTTGTTTCGTTAAAAAAAAGAAGAAAAGCTTAAAGGACTTTATTACAGGAGGCCCAGTCAGCCTTCTGGTCAAACCAGTGGGTGAAAACCAGCATTCAGCCTCACATCTGGAGCAGCTGTGCTTTAATAGATGTCTGGAAAATTAGTGACTTTTCAGGCAGATGATCAGCTGCTGTGTTAAATACTGATGAGTTATTTGTAATAGTGGTGAATGTATATGGTTTTATCTCATCACCTCTAAATAAACTGCTGTTGGAAAAATTATCAGCCGTTTTATCTGAATTTAAACACTTGGTGACTTTAATCTTGTCCAAATAAATGGCCGGATAGATAAAACTTAATCCTGAAATAAAACAAAATGTCAGAAAGTTTAATGGACATTCAATGCTGGCCTTTTAAATGATGACAAATATGTTAAAATTGTTAAAGAGCGCCTGCATAATATCTGTAACGATAAAACTGTTGGTATTTAAATGAGTAGATGGGAATTCTTTCAATTCGAAGTGGGGGGTTTCTCAGTTGCTTCTAGTAAAATGAAAAGCAAACAACAAAAGGAAATTGAAAGTTATTTAATTAAAAATAGAAACAACTGCTGTAATAAACGTGTCATGGCATTTAAAACCAAGCTTCTATCCTTCCTCGCCCGGCTGGATGATTTGTAGAAGACAAAGGCCACGCTGCAAACAGAGCTCAAGCAAAATGGGTCGAACAAGGTGAAAAAAGTGCCTCATATTTTTACAGTCTGGAAAAATCAATAAATACTATAAATAAATGGAGGGGAGTATAAAAATCATAAAACTGTTTAGGAGGAAATACATTTTATGCTAAACTCCTCTGACTTTTTCATTTTTGACCCACATCCCAAAAATGGATTCAGGGTTGAAAGAAATATACGATTCTGACATAAAAATCGAAGAATTAAACCAAGTTGTAAAGAAACTGAAAACAGGCCAATCCTCTGGTCAGGATGGGCTGGCAAAGATTTTCTATAAATTCTTCTGGGAAGAACTAAAAGATTTTCTCTTGAAAGCTTTCAAAGATTTAATCCTAATAAAACGTTAACACCCACAATGAATCAAGGACTTAGAACTCTGATTCCCAAACCTGGAAAAGATAAGAGAATTGTGGATAATCTACGGCTAATTACATTATTACATACAGATTAAAATTTTTAGCCATGTCATTGCGAACAGATTAAAGGTCGACCTAGAGCAGATTATTAGTGAAACTTGGTGGGTTCCTGAAGGACTGGTCCATATTTAATCCTTACATCAGACTGACTGTACATCCACTAGATTACAATCATTTAACTGAGGACGATGGAGGGACTCTTTCTTTACATTTTTATACGGGTTTGATACGGTTAAACATGCTTTTATCTTAAAATCTTTTGATTACTTTGATTTTGGAGAAAAGTTTACTAATTTAATTTCTTTGCTGTATTGTGATATCAACAGCTGGATCTCTTTGTCTTTTAGAACAACTAAACGTTTTGATCTAAAACGAGGAATTTGTCAAGGTTGCCCGGTATCTCCTCGCTCTTCATCACTGTGACCGAGTTATTGGCAATTTTTATGAAAAACAATCAAAATATTGCACCTTTGAACTTGATGGGAGCTTCAGTCATTGTTAGTCAATTAGCAGATGATGCAACTCTATTTCTAACGAACATTTCTCACATCCCTGTAGCACGCTCTCAAATCTCATTGTTCTCTAAAGCTGCTGGTTTAAAGTTAAATATTACAAAATGTGAGTTATTGACAATTCATGATCACCCAGCTGGAAACTTTTTTAACATACCTGTTAAAAAATAAATTAAATATTTAGGAATCACAAAAGACATAAATAAAGGAGAGACTCTAAACTTTGAAATTAATATACAAAAATCCAAAAAGATCTTAAACAGTTGGCTTAAAAGAGACCTGACAATTTCTGTCCATTCTCCTGACTAAAATGGACGGTCTTTCACGGTTAATCTACCCCTCACAGAGCTTATATATATAGTTATATATAACTTTAATTAAATAAGGAAAAATAAACATCATTACATCAGGAAGAATGATACAGTGAAGTCATTTGAGGGAGAAGAACTAAATATGACTGATTTTGTATCAGTACTATCAAATTAAAATGACTACATTATTCATAAAGAAACTGGATTAATCTTGTTTTATGTCCCTAAAGTAATTTTTAAAAGCTTAGAAGAATTGAATTCTTACTAAATTGTGATTTTGAAATCTGTAAATCACCAATTAAATTCTCAGACTTTTACAAACAGGCTCTTCAGTACAGGAAAGTAATCTATAAACACAACTTCAGTTTGGAACAGATGCCTGTTCTTCCTGCCATTTTCATACAAAATAAAAAACCTAAATTTACCAACCAGTAATAAACCTGATAAAGGTACCAAGGAAACACGTTTTTTAACACGCGAAAAATAAAATAAAATAAAGAATTCAAAACCAGAGAAATTTGTGAGAGTAAGTATTTAAGGGTTTATTTATAAAGAACCATCTCTAATAGTGTATTTTATTATCATTTAATGTTAGTGAAATATTATTATTATATGAGAAATTGTCTTGAAACTAACTTTACAAAGATGGTCAGGAAAATTAAAAATGGATGGTATCACTCCTTCCTTTAAACCAGTGGCCCGTCCAGTCCTGTTAAAGTCCTCCGGGTTAAAATGAGGCTGCAGACGACTGATCAGTCCTTCGGTACAAAGTCTCTCCTCCTGAGTGCTGCTACCCATGCTGCCTCGTGCATTTACCTTCTGGAAACATACAAAACATCCATCTGAACATCACTCAGTTCTCAGTTCTTACAGTTCAGCAGTTAAAGTTCATGTTAGCGCCACGAAGATGATTGAATAGATAATGTTGAAATGACATGACCTTCGCACTAGATTTTTGGCTGAGTTTAAGGCAGCATCCTGGTAATTTCAGCGTAACGAGGTTTTACTCAAATTTCTGCACTTAAATGTAGTGTTTGAACTATAGATGTGCGCGGGATTGGGATACACACCATGATCTCGAAATGTTGGTTTATTCTGAAAACCAACATTTCCGGCCAAACCGGAAGTGATGCGTATGACGGTCCTCTAAAGCAGTGCTGCCAATTTGGCGACTTTCTGAATCCTCTGTTTTTTGTCAAAAGCGACAAGCGACAAATCTAGCGACTTTTACTGCAGTTATTGGAGACTTTTCTGGTGTTTTGGAGACTCTTTGAAAGCACATATTGTTCTGCAGTTACTGTCGTGAACGAGCAGCGGGTGCTGCAGGAGCCCCTCCCCGTCCCAAAGCACTCACAGGCAGGCGGTCAGCCTCGCAGCAGCTCGTGCAGAGGCTGCAGTCACACCCACACCGCTCCGTTTACACACTGAACATGAATTGCGTATGCAGAGCGGGATGTAAATGTAAATGTTTTTTCGCTGTCACACCAAAATAAGTAATTGTATTTGACTCACAGCCTTACTCACCTCGTGCACTGTGTGTGTGCCTCTCTGTGAAAAACACCTAGCTGGCTCATCATGTCTCAGTATAAACTGTAGACTCAAAGTAGAGAAAGGAGCGAGAATCAAACCCAGATTTCAAACGCTGGTTGAAGCCGTATTGGAGATGATACACGCGCATACTGCCTGTATTGGTGTGTGTCAGACACGTGACCTAACTATTGAAATTTGACCTGTTTCCGTTATGCTGCAACTGTTTATTCAGACTGAGAATTTCAATAAAAACTACTTATACAAATATGTAAAACTGTCAGGCTTCTCATCTGGTTAACAACCATTTATTCTATTCAGTGTTTATCTCCACAAGATTTCTAATGTAAATTTAATGTAATGTCATTATCAAAACTGCCGCTGGTTATTTATGTGCTTAACAGGCAACAAAAAGTCAAAATACTTTAAAAATGCCTTTGACACACATTATTCATGTTTAAATCATGTACAAAAACAAAGAAAAAACAACACATTTTTGCTGCACAAATAATATTAAAAAAACTTCCAGCTGTCTGACTGTACACACACATCATCGTCATCATGTGTGTTATCCTCTGATCAGCTGATCACCATCTTCTCCAGCATCAGGTGTTCTCGTCATGGTCTGTAGATCTCCAGGGTCTGCATCCTGGTGGACTCCAT
>JBAGKP010000017.1:30090652-30105484 GCA_037177255.1 Melanotaenia maccullochi
TTGTTTTATAAATTCTCTGTAGAGTGAATTCTTTTTTCTACAAGCATTACGCAGTCCCTTTGTTATCCAAGGAAGACAAGCTGCATCAGGTCCATCAACGACGGGATGAAGTATAACTTTTTCAAACCCAGTGGTGGAGGTCCTTGTCTCTGCTCCATCAAGTGTATCATCAAGTCAGCTGTACGTAATCTGGGTGTCTCTGAGTTTGAATCTGGACCAGCATGTAAATAATTTGTGTCGCTCCTGTTTCTATCAGCTGAGAGACAGACCAGACGGGAATTCTCTCCTTAATTTTCTCCCGTTTGGATTAATTTTCCAGGACTTTGGAACAAAAACCATCAGAAGAGGTCACATCCCTCCAGTCTGGCATTCCTTCCAGTGTCTCTCTATCAGATCTAGATCTAGAGTAAAATCTTGTGTAGCCTTGCTCTGCTGCAGCGTTGCCATGGCAGCAGGGATCTGGGTTGGCTGGTCTCAGTCGAGACTCGTTTCAGGCCGTCGCCCCAGAAATGCTGAATCTATGAGCAGCTTAAAACCTCCTTATTTAAACAAGCTGTTTCTTATTTTATTGATTTTACAATAATATTTGTGTTTTATTTGATTTACTCGGAGCTTAATGTTGTTTTTTTTACGTTGTCTGTAAAACTTTTTGTGATATTTGCTCTTAAAAAGTGCTGAATAAATAAAATTTACTGACTTTCTACTGAACGTGACTTCAGTTTGTCAGGATTGCTACACACGTGTGGAAATGTACACACATGCAGATTTAAAATACCTTCCTGGAATCAAATGTTTGCTGGTTTAATAGATCCATGCTGAAAGTTGTAATAAATATATAAACTAAATGAAATATGTAAATAAAATTTTAAAAATAAATAAAAATGAAATAAGTAAAAAATGGAAATATAATGTACTTAATAAAATATACAATACAGTGCACATATATAAAGTAAATTTTTAAATAAAAACTATTACATTTATTTCATATATTTAATATAAATAAATATTTTCTATATAAAACGTAACAGAAAGATAAATTTAAAAAATAAATAAATAAATTAGAGTAGGGAAACGGTTGAAACTTGACTTATTTTCTCCAGAATTTCAGGGTGTTCGTAATATTTAGTAAAAACATTCATGAAATGTGAGCATGTTGATAATGAGCTGGTTCTTCTTCAGACTAAAATAAATGGAAAAATGTTGAGTTTTCATTGTTTCAGGTTATTATGCTGTTAGTTGGGATCATTAGTGGCCCCTGAGCTCAACTATAAACCGACACCCTGGATCATAAGAGAGGAGAAATTATCCACCAAACCCTCCTTTCATGTTTTTTTTATAAAAAGACAACTTCTGCCGATTTCTGTAAATATTTAAATAAAAGCATAAAACTGCAACCGAAACACAACAAACGTAAGTGTGACCGCAACAACTTCAGGTACGTCACATTTCTGGTATTTATACTCCGATATGATCCCGTTGAATTATACCAGAATTTACAGACTTCTGAATCTGAAACTGGCTTTAAAGAAATAAAAGACAGAAATCAGAAGAGAGAGATTTAATACTGGTTATAATAATAATAATAATAATAATAATAATAAAAATAATAATTATTATTATTATTATTATTATTATTATTATTTATACATTTTGGTAAGTGACTTATTTGTATGTAATAAGTAAAACTACAGATTTTGTCCCTGAGGGAATCTGAAGAGAAAACAAGATGCAATCCACTGTGAACGTGTCCTCTTCATTCCTGCATCATCATCTTCATCACTGCTCAGCAGAAACCCCAAAATATGACCATCCATGAGAAGTTAGCCAAAATATTTCATGAGCAAAAATGTTTAACGTCTGAAAGAAGCAGATGGAAACAGATTGTGAAAACGAAGCAGGAACGAGGAAATAAACTGAGATGAACCTTCATCGTGGTTAATATGAAGCTCAAATACTTTTTTATTCAAAAACTAATAAAACTACTTATAAAACAAGCTTTGCTCTTCAGTTTTTTTCTATATAACAAATAGAATGAAATAGAAAACAACAAAAATAAAAAAAAACCCTGTTTTTTGCTGAAGCTGAGATGTTCGATCTAAAATAAATTATTTAACCAGGATAAGTCGGAGTTTTCCTCCAGCAGTCGTTCTCAGGCCTCTGTGGTGCACGTTGGCCTGAAATTAAATGATCCAGTTAGTCCCCCCCCCCCATGAGGGATTAGTTTAAAATCAAGTTAGTTAATATTTACTTGTCAACGTAACTTTATTTATACCGCACTTAGAACATCCACAGGGATTACCAAAGTTCTGTACATGAAGACTAAATAGATAAAATACATCAAATACAAGAAATAAACACTCAACCAAGTTAAGACAGAGAAGTTAGAAAACCCCTAAACCTGATCAGTTATAGCTAAGCTAAGATAGAAACATGTAGACCAGATTTAGATGCAGCAACATGGAAGCTCGTTCCAGAGTTTGGGACTTAGGAGCAGGAACTGAGAATTCCTGATCCTCTCGAAGCTTTGTGTGAGGTCTTGGAGAGAAGAGAGAGAGGATGTGATAACTCCGTCAGTAGGTGGTGCTGTTGCTTCACTGGCTGGATGTGTCTTCCTGTGGCCTTGGAGTGAAAGGAAGCAGAGGAGAGGGTTAGATGGAGGCAGATGACTCGACCTCTGAAGAGAGCTGCCAGAACATCTGATTGGCCCACCTGGACCAATCAGATCAGCCCACAACGGTCCGACAGGACTCCTTCAGCTTCTCTGCTTCCCTCCACCAACAATAACTGTCAGGGTTTCTTCTATCAACAGTAATTCCCACAGGTCCATGCACACGTTCAAACAACTTTTCCTCACGTCATAAACGTCCTGACAGCCTCCACACGCCGTCGCCGCTCGACGACGAACCCACAGGGTGGGACAAGTCTTAACCAGACCCGAGCTTTCTTCTTTGTACACATCTCAGCTGGAGCTTCAGATAAATGCTGTAACTTACATTACAGTCATTTAGACGCTTTTATCCACAGGGTCAAGCAGTAGCCGAAGGGAACAGCTGGAAGGTGTTAACAATCCCTGGAGGACTCAAACAATGGTCTCCAACACGGGAAATGATACTCTGCCAACTGAGCTAACCGCTTTCCAACGTCTGAATCTGCTGGTCGTTGTTGTTCCAGAGTGGGAATATTCAGATATTCCAAGCCGGAGAGAAGATCCGGTCTGCAGACGCCATGAACGTCATGAACAAAGCTGACTGGAGGAGAGGAGAAGGTGAGGAGGAATTACTGAACTTAGCTGAAATGAAGTGGTACATGATATAAATACAGTAACACGGATTATAACTTCAGTATGGAAACGTGGAACAACAGAACCAGAAACCACGAGAAACAAAGAGCAGACGTTTACAATCAACTCTGAACCAACTTTATAAACATCAAACAGCGAAATAAAGGCTGTTTTCCTCCTGCACGTCTAAACTAAATAAGTGAAATAACATCAGATCCCTCATGAGTTGAAGAGAACAGGCAGAAGAAAAGTGGAGTTTATAAAACATTTAAAACATTTCTAGCTAACAAGATGGATAAACTCAAAGTGCTAACAAGGACACGAAAGCAATACAGAGAGAGCGGCTTCATGTGTTTCACTGAGACATGGCTGCAGGAACAAATCCTGGATTTAATGCATGAACACGACGTTAAGGCTGTTCAAGCAGGTTGAAATAACACGGTTAGCTGCGAGCTGAAAGGAGGAGGTCCTGCAGTGTTTTTCAGCCTTGACACTCAGATTACACAGGTCACCATAAAGGAAAAGATCTGCACCAGGACCTCAAACTGTTAGCAATGAGTTTTTAAATCCATATTATCTTTCTAAGAATCAATATCTAGAAGTTCTGGTTCTGTTCTGGGAACCGATCTGGAGATCCTGGAACTGATCGTCCAGAGAAGGATGCTGCACAAGCTGCTGGACATGAAGGAGAATTCCTCACATCCTCTATACCAGCGGTTTTCAAGATAAGATTCACTGGTTCTTGCAACCCCCACATGAGGACTTAGTGATTAATAGTGTGATTTTTCAAATGGGTCATCCTGCAGCATAAAATAAATGTAAGGCCAGTCAGAATATTCACAAATAACGAGGAGATAGTAGTGTTTTGTGGTTCAGCATGACCAAAATCAGTTCCTCTCGTGGAGATAATGTCAAATTCTGATTTTTAATGTGACATGTATTAACTTTGTTGTTAATGAGTTACTGTGTTAGAAGATTAAAGTGCTAAACTTTAAAGATGCGTCTCTTCATTAATGGTTTATTTTGACAGCCTGGCTAAAATATCCAAAATTTATTTTAGAAATGTTGGGGACATGTTTTTCAAAATTATCTGGTGATCCCCTGAAATTATCTCGCGACCCCATGGGAGCTCCGAACCCCAGTTTGAAAACCACTGGTCTACACAACACAGTGAGGAAGCATGGATGTGATGAGCTTTTTCACATTTTGTCCAGAGGAGAGGGACAGGGTGTTTGTCAGTGCTGTTACTGGTAAATAAAAAGGAAGCATGGATGTTAAATTCCTGGATTTTACAATGCAGTGACCGGATAGCAGATTACTTATTACAGCAAGGCAAGTTTCACTGTTTAGCACTTTTCATGTACAAGACAATTCAAAGTGCTCTACATAAAACATTAAACGCGTTACAGGGGGGTACAAAAAGCAATAATCAGTGCATTAAAAACAAACTGAAAATAAATTAAAGAAATTAAAAACTGAAAAAAGCTAAAACAAAATAAATTAGATAAAATGCAAGAAATAAAAGTTCCAGTGTGAGAAATGAACAGCTGTTCTGATGAAAGGCAGCAATTAGAAAAGTTTTTAACCCTCATTTTTTGAGTTTCAGCAGACCTGCAGATTTTTGCCTCTCCATGTTTAGTTTTGAACTTTACTGTTTGAAGCTGAGAACTGACTTAACTTTTCTTCCTTTGGCTCCAACCACTATTATTTCAGTTTCGTCCTCATTTAACTGAAGGAAGTTCTGGAACATCTGATCTTTAATTTGATCCATGCAGGTGATCAGAGTCTGGATTGGACTGTGGTCTCCTGGTGAGATGGTCATGTAGATGTGTGTGTCATCAGCATAACTGTGGTAACATGTTTAGTTGTTTCCATAATGCAAGCGAGTGGCAGCATGTAGATGTTGAACAGCAGTGGCTCCAGGATGGAGCCTTGGGGAACTCCACTGGTTATTTAGGTTCACTCAGATTTATAGTTACCTACAGACACAAAGTATACCCCGTCTTTTAAATAAAACTCAAACCAATTAATTACAGTACCAGAAAGTCCGACCCAGTTTTTCAGCCGGTCTAGTGAGATGTTCTGGTCGACCGAGTCAAATGCAGCACTGAGATCCAGCAGTACCAGGACTGAAATGTTCCCGCTATCTGTGCTCAGGTAGATGTCATTAAAGACCTGAACTAGAACATCTCAGTGCTGTGGTGTGGCTGGAAACCTGACTGGTCGACATCAGAACAGGTATTTAGAGTCAGGAAGCTGTGTAGCTGCTGAAAGACAGGTTTTTCTAAAACCTGACTAAGAAAGGTTTGATATCGGCCTGTAGCTGCTCATGAATGAGCTAAAAGTGATTTGTGAACATCTCTGATATGTATGTATGTAGGTACACGTGTGTATATTCTATTATTTTTAACACCCATTTATGTGGCTTTCTGTTTTATTGTTTAACTGTTTATTGCTTTATTTTTACCCAAGTACAGTTTTTATAAACATCTTTATTTTATTAATAAATTTCCCTGTTGACCCTGTGATGGACTGGTAACCAGTCCAGGTGTACCCTGCTTCTCACCAGTTAAAATGATGGGATAGACAAAAAGGTGCATGTCCATAGATTATATTTTGGTATGATAACATGTCCTAAGTGGTAGTTTTTTCACAGTTAGCAGCAAATGAAGTTAGTCACCCCTACAAGAAATAGGATTAATACTCATTTTCCAGACCCCTACCCATCTTTTAAGAGGGTATCTTTGGTAGCATTTTAAAGGGTAGTCTCATAGTTTTTGATGCAAAACTGGGTTTAAATGAAAAGCTATGAGACTACCCTTTAAAATGGGAGACAACCAAGGAGGACACCATTGTTGAAAATAAATAAAACAGCCAGATTGGAAGTCTGAAGAGACTCTGGGAAGGCAAGCGGAAAAACAATAGTTATACATTTCTTTTGAAAGAATCCTCCTTCCTGAAGACCTTGGGTGGACACATAACGTCCAGGACTGGTGTAAAAGCAACCTCACATAGTTGTGTCTCCACCAGAACCAGGGGAGGAGGGTCTGTCGGATTGTCAAACCTCGGATTGAGGAGGAGCAGTGTGGTTTTCATCTCGGTTGGAACAGTGGACCAGCTCTACACCCTCCTCAGGGTCTTTGAGGGGGCATGGGAGTTCGCTGAACCAATCTACATTTGCTTTGTGGACTTGGAGAAGGCATTCGACTGTGTCCGCCGGGGACTCCTGTGGGGGTACTCCGGGAATATGGAGTGCCGGACTCGCTTGTAAGAGCTGTCCGGTCCCTGTACGACCGGTGCCAGAGCTTGGTCCACATTGCCGGCAGTAAATCAGAATCATTTCCGGTGAGGGTTGGACTCCGCCAAGACTGCCCTTTGTCACCGTTTCTGTTCATAACTTTTATGGACAGAATTTCTAGGTGCAGCCGAGGTGTTGAGGGGATCCGGTTCAGTGACCTCAGGATTGGGTCTCTGCTCCTTGCAGATGATGTGGTTCTGTCGGCTTCATCGGGCCGTGATCTTCAGCTCTCACTGGAGCGATTTGTAGCCGAGTGTGAAGCGGCTGGGAGGAGAATTAGCACCTCCAAGTCCGAGACCATGGTCCTCAGCCGGAAAAGGGTGGATTGTTTTCTCCGGGTCGGCAATGAGGTCCTGTCCCAAGTGGAGGAGTTCACGTATCTTGGGGTCTTGTTCAGGAGTGGATGGACAGGAGATTGACAGGCAGATCAGATCATCTGCAGTGATGCGGACTCTGCATCTTGCACAGGAGCAAGCCTCGAGTACCACGGCAATGGAGGCCCAGATCTTCCACACCAGGCAAGACCCCTGATGCAGGCTGAGCAAAGTGGCCCCTAAAACAATCCAGCACCTCACAGCAGTGTGAGAGATACTGGCAGACAAAGAATATATGAAACGCCATAACCAGGTAGCCAGCGTAGTTTACAGAAACATCTGTGCAGAACATGGACTGGAGATCTCTAGGTCACAATGTGAAACATCTCCATCCAGAAGAGAGCAGTCCTAGGAACAGTTAAAATACTGAGTAAGACCTTCAAGCTCCCAAGATGCTGGTAGAGAACCCGAGCTTGAGATGAACAGCCACCCAGCCTACCCAGGGGAGATGGGAGGGAGGGTGAGGAAGGAGCTTTTATATATAATACATGTGTATAATACATTATACACACACACACACACACATTTAAATTTGATTCAAAAATTGATCCAGCGACACAAAGAACAGAAGCCGTTTATTTCTACTTAACTTTATTAAAAAATAACAAAAGCATCATCAGGAAAATGTGCACACGCTCACACACAAAGCAGAATCCACTCATGTAAACTACACACACACAGTTCAGGCATCACATCCTGGAGGTGACAAAGTAAATTTTGAAAAGAAAAAAAAAATTATAGCAAGACGAGTTGATCAGCAACAAAAAGAAAATCCAAACAATCGGTAAGTGAAGGTTTCGTATTAAAATATGTCTGATTTGGTGATAAAACGAAGATAAAATGACCTGAAGGTTTCTGACAAGCTGTGAAACTAAGTCCACTTAGAAAATCTGCCCATCCAACGAAGCGACAGCAAAAACAAAAACGTGCCTCTGATTTACATTCAGACTCCAAAAAAGCTACAAAAATATTTATTTTTACACTTTGCATCTTATTTTTCTGAGTCGTCTCCCCAAAAACAAACTTTGTGCACATTAAACGTGCTTGTTTCATATCGTAGATCGTCTGTATTCACATATTGACAGATGCATCAACAAAACCCTGGATTTACTCAAAAAGAAGTCGAGTCGTCCAAGAGGAGCGAAAGTCCGCCCATAAACCACGACTGAGGTCACAAAAAAACGTTGGACCAGAGAGAATTTCAGAAACATCTCGCTGGTTTTCTTTCATTTCTGTAGAGGATGAAAGAGGGACGAAGGGCGGGACACGGAGTGGGACGAAGGGCGGGACACGGAGTGGGACGAAGGGCGGGACACGGAGTGGGACAAGGGAGCAGGACGAAGAGCGGGAAGACGGGCACGACAAAGATCGGTAACAAGGGCGGGACGTAGAGCAGGACGAAGGGTGGGACGAAGATCGTGATGAAGAGCAGGTGAACCTTGGACGAAGACCTTCGTCTCTGGATTTGGTCAAACATTAAACCAGAACCCTGTAAGCTGAATTTTGGGTTCTGGGACTTCAACGGTTTTTTGGACTACCATCCGGCCTCCACCAGCACGCTGTCCTGGTCTTATTATGGGACTAACATCTGAAACATTATTACATCATTTTCTTTTTTTGGTGACCTCAGGTTGGTGACGATTCAGAGGACGGACTCTCAGAGACCTTTTTATTGTCAAACTGCTGTGGAAGCTCCTCCCACTCCGCTCTCATTGGCTGACGATGAGCTGCCGCAGGTACAGCTGCGTGAGGCCTCGCAGCTCCTCCAGCGTGTAGTCCTCCGGCATCGGCAGGCGGCTGACGTGCGGCGCCAGCTGGGCGAGCGGGATGCCGAGGTCGCCCTGCTGCAGACTCAGCACCACACGCAGGATGTTCACCACGCGCTTCGCCATCTCTGCAGGGAGGCAGGGGGCGGGGCTTGTTAGATCACAGCTGTTCTTATAAACACATGATTTTCAAGTATCAAAACACATCAGCTTCTACCAGCAAATTAACTGTGTTTGCGCTAAACTCCTTAAAGTTTAGAGAAAATGACGTCTAAATGTGATCAGGAACATTGTTGGTAAGAATTTATACAATGTTAAAGTGTAAAAAATACAAAAAGAAATTCGGGATAAACGGGATTCTGTGGAAAACCAGCTTCAAACTTTTAACGTAACAAAAGATAATATTTTTAGCCTCAAAGGGAACGTTCTTAAAAAACTTCTTTCATGCCTACAATAATTTATGGGTAATAATATTAAAATATACAAGTAATTTATAGGTAATATAATTAAAACAGATCATAATATTTATAGATATTAAAAATACATTGTAATAATTACCATTAATGTACATTAACTGAAGGTAACAGCGTTCGCATACATAAATAATTTAGTTCTACTTTTGACAAATCTTTTTGAGTGATTTAATTAAATAAAATCTTAACTCGCTGCAAATTTGCTACAAATTTTTTTTTTTTTTAATTTTATCTAATGATAAACTTTTATTTACCATTTACGCATGTATTTTTACATTTATTTACTATTAAATATTTGATTACATCTATTTTATTCCAGTTTTTACTGTATTTATTTAGCTCTTATGTAAATAAATGTAGACATTAAGGAATAAACTGATCAGGAAAGAAACACAGTTGAAAGAGAATCCAGCCAATCACAGGACGGCTTCCTGTGATTGGTAAAAGGTGGCTCTCACCTGATTGGGCGAGGCGGTCTCTGGCGGTGCTGCAAGGCAGCAGCTCGATTCTGCTGCAGAGAGACGTGACGTCGGTGTAGAGGCGCTCCAGCTCGTAGCCGGCGTTCTCCATCTGAGGACACAAACAACGTCAGACTCCACCTGGCGGCAGAGGGGCGGAGCTTCTTTTTTTTTTTTTAAATAAAGAACCCTAATTATAACCCAAAAGTTCTCTATGTGGTCGGTTCCTGCGAGGTCTGACCATCATGTTCCTTCTAACTTGTGTAATCTTTAAATTTGGACCCAGAATATGAAAAATATGAAAACTTTAAAGTTGTTTCTAAATAAGAACCCAGTATTGTCCTGCAGATGTCTGGATGAAGACTCTGGGTTCTGGGGGGTCCGACTGCTGGAGTACCTGCTGGATGTCCTGCAGAGTCTTGATGACTCTCATGTAGTCCAGGTAGACCCTTCCTGCTGTGTCCCAGTCCTGGATGGTGGCGCTGTGTTCAGGGACCGCCAGACCCTCCAGGAACTCCAGAAGGTAGTCGTGGTTGTCGTTGATGATGCAGTCTGGAACAAACTGGATTTTTTAGAAGTTCTGGAATGGACAGATTAAGAACTCTTCATCTTCAGGTGAGTTTTTACCTGAGGCCAGGTGCTGGATGAGCAGCCGGTGGCACTGGTTCCAGTGTCCGGCCCGGTACAGGTGCAGGGCCTGCAGGTGTGGGTCAGCATGGCGGTGGGCTCTGGTGGCCTTGGCTTCGTGGATCCACTGCTCCGGGATCAGCAGCCTCTCTGTCAGGAAGCGCTCCCTGCGGACCGACTCGCTGGTCTCCTGCAGGGGGCAGTGGAGAGTCAGCATCTCCCTGACAGCTCGCTCCCGTTGCCTGGAGACGCAGAGGAAGACGAGGGGGAAGATGAAGATGCTTGTATGGGTATCGAACTGTTACAGTTTAGAGCAGAAGCTGTTTTAATGAGGAGAAACGTTAAGAAGACACAAAACCGAGTCCAGGTGGTGGATTCAAGCTCTAAGGATCACCATGAAACAAAGATGACAGCATCCACACCAACATGTTGCTTATATGAGCGCCTCTAATTTTATTTCTGTGTTTCGTTCTTACTGCTGCTCTGTCTGACAGAGCTGTTACTGGTGGACGTACATGTGGTCGGGGATGTGCATCAGGATGAAGACGGCCATGTGCCAGAAGCCGGCGCTCTCCAGCTGAGCGGCGTAGCTGGCGTGGAGGAGCCCCTGCCGCGAGGGGCTCAGGTGGCTGTAGTGCAGCGCCTGCAGGACGCCCCACAGGTGCCAGCTGAGGCGGTAGTCCAGCCGTTGCCAGGTGACGGTCAGAGGGTCCAGCAGCTGCTGCAGGCTGTAGTGTCTGCAGGAGGATTTCCAGTCAGGTTTTATTCGTTCTGCCACCAGATGGCGCCAAGGACTGTGGTCCAGTTTGTTGTGATGTGTGGTTTACCTGTCACTGTAGAGCTTTAGCAGGTGGAAACAAAGGTCATACAGAGGCCGTTGACCCTCCTCCTCCTCCTCATCCTCCAGCTGCTCAGACTCCATGTAGGGAGGGAGGGGGGCGCAGGCATACTTCCCTCCCTCAGCAGAGCCCTGCAGGACAGAAACAGCAGCGTTAAACGCACGTCACCCCCACAGAAAGAAGGTCCAGACTGCAGGACGACTGACCTGGAAGGCGGCTTCGTATCTGGCGAGGGCGTCGGCCACGGACGCCGTCGGAGGCAGCATGAACCAGAGGTGGACGGCCACGCAGCGCTTCCAGTCCAGCTCCGAGCAGACGTTCACCACCGAGTCTGACGACTGCCAGACCTGCAGAGAGGACGAAGTGGCGTCAGACACGAGCAGGAAAACTGGAAACCTGCTCAGATCATTTCAGGCCGTACGGGTTTCCCAGCAAGCAGGGCGAAGATCCGAAGCCGTTCCTCACTCAGGTAGCAGTCCGTCTGCATCCGGTTCCAGTCAGCGAGCTGGAGGGCCAACAGGTCCCGGCAGAACTGAGAGCCCACGGCCTGGGACAGCAGCAAGGACAGACGGTGGTCTCCTGGAGACACAGCTGGACGTCAGCGATGCTAGCAAACATCAAAGTCCAGGAAACATCCCACAGGTTTGGGACTCTCAGAAATCAGATATTTAGATTTGACCTCCATAAACCACAGAAGAAAGGTCCGTGTAATTATTTCACTTCAACCAACTTTAACATTCACAGACATTAAAATCCAAACTAAAACTTCCTTGTGTAGGATCAGCTGATTAGACAGAAACCTGACCCTCCTGTCTAATTTAAATGATCTGGTTTTATGTGGTCCATCCAGACTCCTGGTCTGGTTAAACAACTCCTGGTCTGCACATGCTCAGTAACAGCTGTTGTGTCCTTTAAACGTGGAGCTGTCGGCTCCATCAGACCCAGGATCCACACACCAACTGCAGTATAAACTGGTAAAACTACACCCGACGTCCCGCTACATAAGCGCTCCTCCTCGGTACCCCGGCGAGGCGATGAGCATCAGAGGACGACTTGACGACCAAGTTTCAGCGTTTTAACTCTCTGGAGTCGACGGATTCATGATGATGTAGCAGCAAGTCGCAGCCACGGCCTCACGTTTGTGTTCAGGGAACTAAAATGTGGTTATTGGTCATATGAAACCAGAATTTATGATTTACAGACTGTTACTGGCAGCACGTTTGGTGTAGGAAGAAACGGTGGAAATGCACATCAACCAATCAGAAGATGACATGAGCGCGATGCATCTAGTTGCTGGAGAAAAACTGAAGGGCTGCTCCCTGGTGGACAACAAGGGGACTGCCAGCTTGGACATGTCTTCCTCTGACTTATGTTGGACAGGGACACTTGTTTTGGTTGAAAAAAGAAAATTATTTTGTTTATTGTTTTGTAAAAAGCTGTACTAAAAACAGCCGAGGCTGTAACCTGCATTCTGATCTACATCAGTTAGTCCAGGTTCCAGGTCTACAGTGGGTTGGACCAGTAAAATAACAACTTATTAATGTTTTACTACAAAGAAGTACAAGTACGTTATCCGGATGTTTACATGGAATGATCCATACTTTTAGAAAATATTTTGAACAAGCTGAAATTTCGGGAGAAAAGGTTTATTTTACCTCCGTTACACAACTTCCAGATCACAACGGATAGAACAGCTGGAAGTCATTTTAAATGTACATACATGTGCATTTCCACATGTGTGTAGTAATCCTGACCACCTGAACTGATTCACCTCATCATACAGAAAGCTGGAAAGGTTTTCCTCCTGACCTGGAAACGGTTTACATTTAAACAGAAACATGAGGATTACAGTTACTAATGACTAATATCATAATAAAAGTATCATTAATGTTATTTTTATATTTGCTAAATTTATCCTGCGGGCCAGACTGGTCTCTCTGGGGGGCCGGTTATGGGCCCCAGGACACATGTTTAACACCCTCAATCTATGTTTACATACAATTTTTAAATGAGCCATTTTTATGCTATAAAATGTTTTAATACGTTTGTGTAATTAAAGAAAAACTTGTGTTTAAATAAAAAGAAGGAAAAATGCTGAAGAATGAACCCAAACAAGGTGAAGGAAACATAAAAAGGAGCATTTTTAGACCCGTCCTCCCTCACCTTCCTTCTGTGCGACTCGGCACGCCTCGCTGATGCGGTTCCCCGTCAGGAAACTGAAGATGGCGTCCATGTGGCAGCCTTTCCCCGCCACAACAACCTCCTCCTCCACCCTGTGGGCGGCGCCGTGGGACAGCCAGGCGGAGAAGGTCCTCCTCCTCTCCAGCTGCTGCTCGTAGTCACTGGGCGTTTCCGAGTCTGGGTCCGTGGGGCCCAACCGGCCCCACAAGGCCTGGCACAGAGTCCAGACCTCGGCCCAGCAACCCAGGAGGGCTGGGGGTGAGAGACAGGGTTAAACCTGAGAACAACTCCGTCCTCATCGGGTCATTTCAGCTTCACCTACGCTCCGAGTCGCCCAGCTTGTCCTTCAGCTCTGTGATCCACTCGGCGTACTCGTGCAGCGCCGCCACGCCGGCCTGCGGTCGCACCAGAGGGCAGCCGGATCCGTCTGGGATGCTGATGTCGCTGTGCTTCAGGCAGATGTCCAGAGGCCGTTGCAGCACCACCTGTCTCTCCTCTTCATCCTCCTCCTCCTCCTCACAGCTCTTCCCCTGTGGAGGATCCAGACCCACCAGCTGCTCCAGGACCACCTTGTAGGGACTCTCTGTCAGTCTGAAGAGAAACAACATGATCAACCTTAACTTCACTCAGATTTCAGAACAAAGACAAATCCAACAGAAAATACACGAAATAATGATTAAAAACTTCAGGTTAACGTCATCTAACCAGCCAATCACACGGCAGCATGTGGTCATGGAGACGTGGTGAAGACGACTTGCTGAAGTTTAAACTGAGCATCAGAATGAGGAAGATGGGGGTTTAAGTGACTTTGAAGATAGCATGGTTGTTGGTCTGAGATGATGAAGTTGCTGTTCTGCTAGACTACTTTGACAAGCAGCAACTACTTCTATGTCTACTTGTTTTGTATTCGTGCTGCCAGTAAGTTTTTTTGTCAACTGCTGCACAAAAAAACGTGAATAGTAAACATTGTAATTTCTGAATTTATTGTTCAAGTATTTATCACTAATACAGTGAAAATGAGAGGAAATGTGAATATTTGCTATGTAAGGTAATTTCAGTGTGTGTCCCTAAATTTCTTGCTTGCGCTACTAAAAATTTAAGTTAGGGGTCACTGTGGTCCTCGTAAAAACAGTTAGTCAGGAGCCTTGCAGCAGAAGACCAGACCGGATGCCTCCTATCAGCTAAGAACAGGAAACTGAGGCTACAATTCACACAGACTGGCCCAAATACGGCCCACATCTGCAGTTCAGTTTGGCCCATATTTGGCCTTGTCACAGCTTTGACTCCATGAGGGTGTGACCACCTCGTGTGGCCCAAAAGGAAATGGATGTAACTTGTGTTCAAGCTAGCCCCTCATATTTAGACCCGGTCTGGCCCACACAGCACCTGCCAGTGCTATAACTGAGCCATAGGAGCTAAAAGCAGCCTGGATTGGGCCCAAACATGTCTGCTATCTGGGGACCATGTCCATCCCTTTATGACCACAGTGGAGCATCTTCTGATGCTACTTCCAGCAGGATAATGCACCATGTCACA
>JBAGKP010000017.1:30491474-30513857 GCA_037177255.1 Melanotaenia maccullochi
ATCTCAGCTAATATGGACGCCTACCTTCAGGTATGTGGATCTCAGCTAATATGGACGCCTACCTTCAGGTATGTGGACCTCAGCTAACATGGACGCCTACCTTCAGGTATGTGGACCTCAGCTAACATGGACGCCTAACTTCAGGTACCACCACCACCGTCCTTGGAGTGTCCACATGTCCTGTGTCACACACAATGCTCCCTATGGATGCTGCCTTTGCACGACCAGATTACATTTTCTTTGCCATCTCAGAGTCTGGAATTATGAGGGATGTTAGCTTATTTCCAGTCTTCTGACCTGTAGCACAGTGTGGTGCTGTTAAGAGTCTTGTTTGTGCTTTAGCAGGAACCTGTCTATTGACTGGAAATCCTCCTTTTGAGAAACATGTTTTTTGGGACTTTTGCTTTCTTTTGCTGCTTCAGATCGTATTTCCCGCTGTCTGATACGAAACAATTACTCTGACAACGCTGTCAGGTTTAACCCATGCGGACATGCCTTCCCAGTCTGTTGTAACAGCGATTTCTTTATTTATGCCACGCTCTAGTGATGTGTCATGCGGCAAAGAGCCGATGCTTTGTAGTGAACCAGAAGAGCCGGCTCAGCCCCAGCTCTGCCCATGGCAACACCAACGGACAGCAACCATGCAGAAAGTGAAGGAATTTGTTGCAGCTCTTTGTTTAGCCATGGACTGAACATTTCTGTGTATGGAGTACAACACTGTCCTCTCAGAAACCACATTGTTGGATCCTAGGTTTAAAAATTTGCTTTCAGTTACAACAGAGCTGTTGATGAGACACTTCAGAGAATTATTGCAGCAGCAAAATGTACCTTCAGCAGCCAGGTAGCTTCACCATTAGAGAGCCAAGTGGAAGAGGAGCCACACACCTTCACTGTTTGGAGGCTTTTGATGAAAGGGTTACAGGAGCTGCTACAAGGAGAAATCCCACAGTTTATGCTATAATATAGGTTAGATTGTATTCTGGCTCCTCCTCCAGCAAAGAGAAGACCCACTGAGTTGGAGGCAGGCCAAGGCCCTCCACGCCTAGCAAAGGTAATGGAGGGGAGACTGTGTACATCTGTTCTTTCTGAGAGAATATTCTCAAAATGCAGGGCAGATACTCACAGAGAGGGGAAACTGGATCAGCATCCAAGATTGGGCATCTTATTCTTCTGAATGCCAACCTGCACTGAGGACATTGATGCTGCTTTGAGTTTGGTTCTGATTCTGTTTTGTGGATTTGTTTGCTGTTTTTGCTCATATGCGCAATAACAGAGTTTCAATGAAATAGCATAGTGGTTTTGTATCAGAATAAATGCACAAAAGCAGGCAATTATAAGGCTTCTAGTAAAAAAGCTGGATACAAAAGAGCTGGCTCGCTGAAGAGAGCCCAACATCCCATCACTGCCGCGGTCATCTCCCTGTCCTCCATGCTCCCCTTGTTGGTTTGGAGCTGAACCTGGAATAAAGTCCTGCCTCCTAGCCGGACTGGCTGTGTGATATGATGCTCACTGCTTTCACTGGGTCAGTTTATAAATGCCAGATTTAAACACGAAACAGGAGCATGTTAAAAACAATTAACAACGTGTGAAAAGTAATGGAAATGCGGGACTATCCCACACAGAGCAGGACATCTAGCCACCCTAGATGCATCTGATGGTAAATTTAGATTTCTAAATCAGGACTGTGCCATGATCCCATGTTAACCTGCTACATCACATGCTCACATTTATTTTTTCTGTATATTTTAAAATATTTCCATATTTGTTTGATAATAAAAGAAAAAAATGTATAATATTTTCTTTAATCCTTAAATGAATCATAAAGCCTGTCTTTTAGGTGCTTAGTAAGACTCCACGTGCGGGTTTCGTGTTGTTGTGTTGGGTAATAATATTTTTTCAACTGTTAGTTATGTAATCGTAAGCACACACTACTTCACTCTGATTGGCTCCTCTAGTTGACAGACTTTGTATACATCCAATCACTTTCTAAAGTTTGGTAAAGATTACCTTAAACCAGCCAATGAGACTGAGCTGACGTCACCACAGATATAAAAAATCCCAGTGGACGTTTCCGGTCTTTAGTTGCAGTCGCCATTTTCTCGTCGTCGAAAACGGCCAAAGAACGGCGGCAGACGGCGGTAGGAATAAAGCCCAAAACCGGTATTATCCGAGTCCGGTACGGAGCAGCAGCGTTAGCTACACGAGTTGATGGACTGTTTGCTGATCAGGGGTTATGGTATCGATCAGGCTCGTGTAGGTTTGGCCGGATCGCTCAGCTCAAAGATGGACGACAGCGCGGCGAGAGAAGACGCCTGTAGAGAGTATCAGTCCTCTCTGGAAGACCTGACGTTCAACAGCAAGCCACACATCAACATGCTCACCATCCTGGCCGAGGAAAACCTCCAGTTCGCCAAGGATATCGTCGCAATTATTGAAGCACAAATCAGCAAGGTTTTTATAAATACAGAATACTTCATATTCCAGTTGCCATATTTGGATGTATTAGCTGTCGGCTAAAGATGGCGCCCAGCCTTGTATGTCAGCTAAACACGTTACATGTCGTTGTTCTTGGAAACAGCGCTGCTCACGCGCCCTGCTGTCATTCAGCTACTTTTACCTGCATGAAAAAACATCTCGTTTCTGCTTAATTTAGTTAGTTTGCTAGCTAACATGACAGCTGTCTACAGATTTATTTAGTCGAAACTCGCCAAAGCTTCAACTTGATGTGGTCTGAGGTTCTACAGAAGCCAGAGAAGACTTTTAACCGGAGTTCACGCGCTTTATTTCACACCAAACCACAAACACGCGCATTTATATCTAGGTTAAACCGTTTCAGCAGCTTTAGAAGCAAAGATGTTTACTGCTTTTTAAACTTTATTAGCTGCTGAGAAAGTTGACAAGGCGGCGGTATTTAATAAAAGTTAAAGAGAATATTTGTCCAGCCGGTTAAACCTTAAAATGTTAAACTTAGCAGTAAAATTACTAAGAAGATAAAATACTTTTAGATGGGGTTAAATTTCAGGTGGTTATATTCTTTAAAAATCGATTTATAGTTCAAATTTATACAGATTGTTAATAAAAGTGATCTGTAAGTTGTTTTTGGACATAAACAATAATAATAAACTGTACAGTTTGGACTAAAACAAAACGCCAAGGTGGCACTCTTCTTCTGTGGTGTGTATTTACACCAAAAGCAGCGTAAAATATTCCCATTAACTGTGAGTAGTCCATCAAACGAAGAGTAAGTTAAAGGCAGGTTAAAGACCAGGTCTGAGTGTCTGCCGAGGCCACGTGGTGTCTCTTCCTGAGAGAAACGAGCCAGCTGGTCGGTTAGATGCTGAAACAAGCTTCATACGGTGAACGCCGCCATGGCTGTCAGGGCCACCGTATGTCTTCTGCCGGACCGCCACCGGACCACATCAACGTGTGAAGCGGTTTTCAGTCTGATCTGCTGTTAATAAACACTGTCGACTTGAGTCCGGAGACGGACCGTCGGAGGGGCGGTGTTTGGTCACATGACCGCTGAGCCCACCTCTGCATGAATTCTCTCGTGAATCTTGATTTTCTCCTGAAATGTGATTGAATGGTTTCCATGTTTGTAATAAAAAATGTGAAATGTGCTATTTGTCATTTTTTATTTCCCAGTGTAATTTCTTGGTCTGGTTTACATCTCCTGACCCGTTCGGGTCTGAGTTCTGAGTTAAACACAGCTGCTGAGTCCGCTTTGCTAATGGGTATACTGGGTTTTTATTTTTCATATTTACGGGAAGAAAAAACTGAACGGGTCGCACTGAGTGAACGGAGGTCTCAGATCAAGATGATGATGTCGCCTGGGTAATGTACAAAGAGGGTTCAGGGAGAACCCTCTTTGGAGGTAAAAACTGTTCTGGAGGACTGGATCCATTTTTGATCCCCAGTGGATCGTGGACTTTCTGATTTTTGAGGAGATGAACATGGAAGTTTTCAGACTGGAAAGTGGTTTTTCTCTGGGGCGGACATGTTTTGCCCCGGGATGAAGACGTTCTCCTGGGTTTCGTCCTGGTCTTGGCTCAGCGGGTGTTGACGTTGTGATGTGAGAATCTGTTGTGATGTTGCTTTAACCCTGTTGTTTTCTAAACTTGTTGAGTTTTCTATCGCTCCAGGCCACCGCCACCGAGAAGCTTCCAGTTTTGTACTTAGTGGATTCCATAGTGAAGAATGTTGGAGGAGAGTACCTTGCAGTGTTTGCTAAAAACCTAATCACTTCATTTATATGTGTCTTTGAAAAGGTACAGTTGTCTTCGCTGCTGTTAGCATTGATCAAATTAAGCACTAATGTTAGCCGCCCCCCCACCCCTCCTGTCTGTTGCTTGCTTTCCTCTGTAGTCACCTGCTCTCTGCTCCTCTGTACTTCACCATACTCTGCTAGTTAATAAAAGTCGGGTGGAGGGTTAATTTCATGTTTTTGGGATGGTGAATGTGTTAAAAAGCTAAAGTTAGTGGAGCTCAGAGCTGGAGGGGGGAGCTGAGTTTGCTGTGATGCTGCTGCTGTCCGAGCCTGGACCAAGTCCTGTCCTCTGTTTGTAGGTGGACGAAAACACCAGGAAGAGTCTGTTCAAGCTGCGCTCCACATGGGACGAAGTCTTCCCCCCCAAGAAGCTGTACGCGCTGGACGTCCGGGTCAACTCTCTGGACCCGGCCTGGCCCATCAAGCCGCTGCCCCCCACCGTCAACGCCAGCATCCACGTCAACCCCAGGTTTTTAAAGCAGGTGGGTGTTCTGCTGCTGGGTCGCTCCAGGTCTGGGACGTCATGTTGGTGACATGTGGAGTCAGAAAGGCTTGACCGTCCCTCTAAGAGCTGAAGTTAGATCAAATTTAATCATCCTCGCATGTTCTAGTTTAGTGACCAGTGACTGTGTTAGTAAACATTTATACCAGATCTTAAATGCAGGTTCAGACGGACTGAACAGCTTTTCTCACGTTATTAATAACAAATGTTTCAGGGGGGGTCAGATATTTTACTGGAGAAAAACATTTACTGTCAACCCGTTTCATGACCTGTTTTACACAAGATGTAAAACAGTCGTTCAGTTCTAGAAACGGTGACTGGAGCTGAAAGTATTTCTGATCCGTCTCCAGCGCCGATATTAACTCCACATTTATCACGTAGCATGTACAACGTTACATAACAAACTGCTTCTTAGAGACCAGCGTGTCAGGTTAACGGTTACATCATGTCTGCTCCACTCAAACCATCTGTTACCGTGGCAACTGATAAAAATCTGAGGCCTGCCAAACAGCTGAAGGTTCTGTTTGATAAATCTGACCTAAATGAGAGACGACAGCGAGTACAACCAGAGCCAGTAACCATGGCGACGTGGTGGCGGCTTACTGAACCAATTTGGTTTTATTAAACCCTAAAATTTTCTCTCCTTCCCTCGCGTTCAGCCTGATGAGGCCACCTCACCCCAGCCAGCCCCCACCCAGGCGAAGCCGGCACCGCCCGCCCCGCAGCCGGGCCCCACCGTGGCCCAGTCCAGTGTGACCCAGGAGCAGCTGATCCGGCAGCAGCTGCTGGCCAAACAGAAACAGCTACTGGAGCTTCAGCAGAAGAAGATCGAGCTGGAGTTGGAGCAGACCAAAGCTCAGCTGGTAGGACAGACCTGGATCTGGATCAGCTCGGTTCTGACTCAGATTTCAGGAATCAGCTAACGTGAGTTCAGATGAAATGTTTCCTGTGGTTCTGAAACAAACATGTTTACTGTCTGCAGGCCGGTGGGTTTGTTCTTCCACCAACCACCCCCGTCTCCACCCCACCTCCACCCAGCGCCACGCCGAAGCCTGTCACCCAAACTGCTCCCGTGGTCCGACCCTGGATCCCCCCCCAGCCTCCGGTCGACACCAAGCCCTCCACCAGAGACCCCCGTCTGAACCGCAGCACCGCCCCACCTGCAGCGCCGGCTGAGAGGAAAGAGGGCGTCCACACGGCCAGAGGTCCGGCTCTCGTGCCTGACAAGAGGCTGCTGGAGAAATCCACCCGCCCCGACAAATCCAGGACCCCCAAGAAGGATGTTCTGGATGACAAGTCAAAGTCCAAGTCTCCATCTCCAGTGGTGAAAAATACCCTGAGTAAAACCAAATCAACAGAGGCCGAGGCTCCGAAGTCCGCTGACGGCACAAAGAAGGATCCCAGGCTGAGGAAACGGGTCCCGGACAGAACCGGAGAGTCCAAAGATGAAGAGCTGAAGGAGAAGAGATTCAGCGACAAGAAGGACAGAGACGAGTCGGCCCGGCCCCCAGAACCCCCCAGGCCCAACAAGGGGAAGCTGCTGAACGGCTCAGTGGCCAAGCACAACCGCGGTGAGGTTGACGACAAGTCCGACTGCAAGACCGGAGGCAACGCCAGAACACACGCCAGGAAACGGACCCGCTCACGGTCCCGGTCGCCCACCACCTCCCCAAAGAGGAAGGACAGGCGCTCGCCCAAGAGCAGACCCCGGAGCAGCTCGCTGTCCCCGTCCCACAAACCCGGAAAACCTCGGAGGGTCCGCGCAGATGACCCGCAGCACGGCAAGCCCGGCCGAGAGGACCGGCCCGGACCCAAGAAGAACCAAGCAGAGAGCAGGAGGTCCAAGAGGCCAGGGGAGGACCGGCACTCCGAGTCCAGAGACTCCCCACGGGGCCATGATGTAGGCAGCAAAGAGGCGAAAGATACTCCTCATCGCTGGAGGAGCGGCTGGGAGAACAAGCAGTAAGTCCTTATTCCTAAGAACCAAGATCCAGATCAGATTTCCATCCAAAACCCTGACAGGAATCTGAACCGGGTCAGAATCTGACATGAGCCAAACTGAGTCGGAAAACGTGTCAGAATCTAAATAAAATTTCTCCTTATTTGTTCAGTCTGAAGTCGGAAGACTCCCACCTGAAGCCCGGGCCTCAGAGACACAAACCGTACAGCACCCCGACCCGACCCGGGACCCCCAGAACCCCGAAGCATCGTCTCAGCGTGGACGCCAACCTGCAGATTCCTGAAGTCCTCAACTCTGCCTCCAAGAAGGACCTGCTCAGGAGGGTTCGTACATGCAACCTGGTCTAAACCTGGTCTTCCTCCTCTAAACCTGGTCCTCCTTTTCTAAACCTGGTCCTCCTTTTCTAAACCTGGTCCTCCTCTTCTAAACCTGGTCCTCCTCCTCTAAACCTGGTCCTCCTCCTCTAAACCTGGTCCTCCTTTTCTAAACCTGGTCCTCCTCTAAACATGTTCTTCTTCCTCTAAACTTGGTCTTCCTTCTCTAAACCTGGTCCTCCTCCTCTAAACCTGGTCCTCCTCTTGTAAACATGTTCCTCTTCCTCTAAACCTGGTCTTCCTCCTCTACACCTGGTCCTCCTTCTCTAAACCTGGTCTTCCTGTGCAGGCTAGCAAGCGTCTGGAGAGCGGGGAGATCTCCCAGGAGGACTTCCTGAACATGGCCCACCAGATTAAGCACCTCTTCCAGTATCAGGAGGAGAAGCAGCAGCGCTCGGAGAGCTGGGACATGTTGGACTTCCACGTGAAGAAAGCGCCGCTGCTTCCCCGCCCCCATGACGCCATGGATGCCGCGGAGCTGTCGTACTACGAGCACAAGTCCAAGCTGAGGAAGACGCAGGTCAACCACCGAGCCGGCGGAGAGGAGCTGGAGGTGGACGAAGCTCCAGAAGAAAGCGGGGAGAAGGCGGGTGACTGTCGGAACGCCGCACTTCATCCGTCACATAAATACAGCCGTCCTGCTCGGGACAGACCAGGTGAGCCGGGCCAGTCCTAGAATCAGCTGGTGTTGTGTTCCTGGTGTGTTTCTGACCTGTTTGATGACTTTCAGGTGAACGGAGGAGCAAAGAGCGCGAGGAGCCACTGCTCGCCCCCATGATTGAGGAGTACAACCACGGCAAGGAGTTCCCCACCCTCAAGGTCCTGCCGGGCCTCCGCTTCAGGAAGAAAGTCGACCCCAGAGAGTCCAGTAAGTCCTCGGGTTCCGAAGGGAAGAGTGGATCAGGGAGAGATACACCTGTGACATTCAGGTGCAGGGGATTGTGGGAGTTGTAGTTAGGAGCGGAAGTGTTGTGTTTGAGGACCTGACTGCTGCATGAATTTACAGCGTAACCTTATCTTCCAGGTGAGCGTGAGTGGATGTCGCCCCTGACGGAGCGCCAGCTGTACGACGACCGTGATGAGCAGAAGAGCGGCTACGATGCTCCGCGGCGGTACGGCCCCCCCGGTGACTCCAGACTCCCAGACCCACGCAGACAGGAGGGACCCCCACCGTCTGGACCCATGGTCCACAGGAACTGTCCAAGTCCAGTTGGTCTGGACGCTCCAGGCCCCCGGTTTGAACGGGAGCGGCTGTCCCCTTTGCACCAGAAGGATCCAGCAGACCTGAGTCCGGTCCCCCGCTTTGAGAGTCCGAACAGCGAACACTCTGACGATGGGCCCCTGGATGTCCCCCATCTCCACCCTCCCCCTAAACCCATCCTGAAGGCCCAGCCTCGCGGAGGGCCGCTGTCTGGGGTCCGTCAGCACGGAGACTCCCCGGGACATACCCCTCCTCATGACGGGGGACACCCTCCCTCACGCTTTATGGGCCCCTCCAGACCGCAACTGCCTGGGTGGTATGAAGGTGGTGGCTCTGGGCAGTTTGATGAGCCGCAGTTTGTTGGGCCCCACCACCCGGTCCCTGGGAGGTTTGATGGTGGGGGGCCGTCTCACCACAGTATGCCTGAGAGACCTGAGGGCCCCGGGCACTGTGACGGGCCCCACATGGGTCGTGGTCCACTACGAGGGGATGGCATGGGAAGGTTTGACGGGGCACCTCAGGTCAGGTTCAGTGGTCCCGGTGGCCCAGGTCTCATGGAGGGCTCCATGCAGCGCTTTGAGGCTCCGGGTCACTTCACCAACATGGGCCCTGGTCCAGGTCCTGGTCCCGGTCAAATGGGTTTCCAGCAGCAACGGCCTATGCACTTCGAGGGCCCTAACAATCAGATGGGCCCCATGAGGTTTGAAGGTCCCAGTCGCTTTGAGGGCCCCAATCAGCCGGGGCCCAGGTACGACATCCCCAACGTGCCCCATCAGGGCGGCCCCCCACGCTTTGATTACAATCCTGATCTTCAGGGGCCCCCCAGGTTTGCCCCACAACACAACCTGCAGCCCCACATGAGACCTGTTGGTCCACCCCTCTACGACAACTCCATGGCCTCCCAGCAGAACTTTGGTATGGGCCCCCAGCGTTTCCCAGAACCCATAAACCCTCAGTTCCCGCCAGGGCCGATGGCGTTCCAGGCGCAGCGGGCCGACAGCTTCAACATGCAGCCGCCTTCGTTCAACCAGCAGGCCCCGGGCCCCTTCTTCAACACCGCGGCTCCTAGCATGCAGCAGCCGGTGAGACACGTGCACGTCTGTGATGCTTTCAGTGGACATACATTATAGGATTTCTCAGTTGTCTTTTTTTCTAAGTGTGAGGCATTTAATGACTCGTCTGGATGTTGTGTTCAGGTGACTGTCATGAGAACCGTAAACCAAACGTTCCTGTCTCAGAACTCGGTGCCTTACGTACAGCAGAGTGAGTTTCATGTCGACTTCTCTAATGGAGGAAACATGAAGTGGGTCATGTGATGTGGTCATGTGACACTGTTTGTATTTCAGCTCCTCAGGTGGTTCCTCAGGAGAACCACTTCGGCCAGGTAGACGTCAACGACCTGCTGTCCAAGCTCATCTCCTACGACATCATCAAACCCCTTCAGCCCGACGCCGCCCAGACCGCCAGCGAGGCTTCTGTAGCTCCTGCAGCTCCTCCTGTGGAGGAGGATGAAGAGGAGGAGCAGGAGGTGGAGGAAGAGGACAACCTCCCCGACCTCACAGGCTTCATCATTGACAGCATGAAACGGTGAGTTCTGACCTTTTTTTTTTTTGTCCCACGGTGACTGGGTCTGACCCGCTGTGTGACCGGTTCTGACCCGCTGTGTGACCGGTTCTGACCCGCTGTGTGACCGGTTCTGACCCGCTGTGACCCGGCAGGCGCTACGAGAGCTTGGTGACCAGGCTGTACTCGGGGAACCAGTGCTGCCTCTGCAGCATGCGCTTCACCACCGCCCAGACCGACATGTACGCCGACCACCTGGACTGGCACTTCAGGCAGAACCACGCCGGGAAGGTGGCGAGCAAGAAGGTGACACACCGACGCTGGTATTACAGCCTGACGGTGAGCGCGCACACACACGTACCAGCCATGAAGCCACATACATGTACATACAGTACAACATGATTTTACTTGTAAAGATCAATAATTTTATTTACTAAATATAAAATTACACTGAAATGTTTAAATAGACTTTAAGTATAATTTCTATTTTAATAGTTTAAACAGTTATTCAGTAACAGCTGATTACTGCTGTGATGTCATTAAACAAATTAATCACCTAAATTGTTCTGACCTCGGTCTGGTGGTCTGGCTCTCGGTGTGTAGTTCAGGAACCAGGTTTCTTCATTCTCAGGTTTTGGCAGATTGAACTGGTTTTTATCTTTAGGACAAGTTCTGCTCCACCCACAAGAGTCTGTGACGTTTAAAGTGACCTTCAGTAATCTGAGGTTAAAATGTTGTGACTCTGGTCTGTGGGATCCAGTTCTGGTTCCTCAGATCAGTTTCTGCTCGGCGGGGTCCGGTTCTGGTCTGTCTCACGGCAGCCGGATCAGCTGACCTGCTGGCACCAACATGAATGGTTCATCATGGGGTGACGGAGAAAACTGTGGTGTTCTCAGGACTGGATCGAGTTTGAGGAGATCGCCGACCTGGAGGAACGAGCCAAGAGTCAGTTCTTCGAGAAGGAGAACGAGGAGGTCCAGAAGAACCAGGCGGCTGCCAAGGAGGAGGAGTTCCAGAGCGTCAGAGCCACCAAGGACCAAGTCGGGGAGGTGAGGACTGCTGATTGACCAGGAACTCTAAGTGGAGTTCGCTGCTGAGAAGATGCTGGAGAAACTGTTCAGACCAGCCTGAAACTTCCTGTAGATGGTTTTTAATCCTGAAATGTATTTAAAATATTTAATTCAGTGACTGAGATGAGACCTTCATGGCCAAAAATGTCCCATTGACTTCCATTAGAACAACATTTTATTCCCCGTTATTCCAGTTAAAAGTCAGTGTTTCCTTTGGAAGAAAAGTGGTGCTATGTGACATTTTTACACTGTCAGGAAACTCTGGTGTTTTTACTGGTGGTGGGACCACCAGGGGGCGCTGACGTTGCTACGACTGCTGATTTATTCCAGCAGATTTTTTGACATTTTGGGCCACGAAGCTTCTCAGACGAAGTAAAATGCTTCAGAAAACATGAGAATAAACATGTTGTTTACCTGCAGTCATGTGAGATCTGCCAGGAGCCGTTTGAGACGTACTGGGTGGAGGAAGAGGAGGACTGGTTCCTGAAGAACGCCGTCAGGGTTGATGACAAGGTCTGAGGCTCCGCCCACCTCCCCCGTCTTTGTTTGCCGCCTCAAACACGTAAACATGTAAACAAGTGTTTGTTATTCTCTCCACAGAACTTCCACCCGGCCTGCTTCGAAGATTATAAAAACGTGAGTAAATAAACATCCTCCATCTTTTCTGTTCTCCTTCGTCTTGTCCTCTGACGTCTTCTTTGTCTCCTCAGACGTCGTCGTATCTGGACGTCACGCCGTCGCCCAGCAAGCTGCTGACCGACCACCCGCTGGGCAGCTTCGGGATCACTGAACAGGAAGTGGAGGAAGAGGGAACTTCCTACGGTGTTGCGGCAGATGTGGTGAAACAGGAAGTGGAGAGCAAGTCGTGCGAGCTTCCTCGGGTGAAGGAGGACGAAGAGGACCGGGGTCAGAAGGTTTTAATGGACTCTGCTGATTCTGAGGAGACGGCGTGACGCGTCTTCGTCCCGTCGGGATGAAGGATGTTTTACGACTTGAATACATTTTTGTATTTGGATTGTGCGCGGCCGTTTCAGGCCGGCTGCTCAGAGCTGTAAATGATTTAATTTATACATTAAAGTATTTTTGGTAACCGGTCTAATGCTGATTGAATGAAACGGCTCTGCTCTGATTGGTCAGTTGGTTTGTTGGTCAGTCGCAGGTGTTGAAGGTAAGCATCATCTGATTGGACGACTGTAAGACGTGAGGAATCGTCTACTGAAGATCACGTTCTTTGTTTTTCTTTAAGCTTCAATAAAAAAACCTGAAAGTTTTTGTGTGAATTCTGTTCGGTTTTATTGTCACTTAGGTTCAAGACTAATAAAGTTTCACTGGATTAGAAACCTGCTGTGTTTATTGTCATTGTTTGGTTCATTTTAAAACAAAGTCCTGCAGCTTGGCTAACTGCGCCCTCGTTAAATTATGGAATCATTTTCCAAAATGTTTGACGATGGACGGCTCACCTGTCCAGGTGTACCTGCCTCAATGGCCGCTGATCAAACTTGATGTCTTGTGAAGTTAAGTACACTCAAAAAGTGGTCAAAAGGAAAGAAAATTTTCAGGTTCAGATTTTCTGAACAAGTATTAAAAATATATATATAAAAAAAAATTGCCAGTGAAGCTGGACGTGGTAGATTCAGTGTAGTGCGAGAAAAACAGCCCAGCGTCCGCCGCCAGCGTTGACCAGCCCGGTGGCGGAGTTAACGTCCGCCGCCAGCATTGACCAGCCCCGTGGAGAAGTTAACGTCCGCCAGTTATTTGTGTACCAGGCTTTACTGGAGGCATTAAACAATCCATTCTGTTTAGTCATTATTTAGGTGGACGGAGTTCTGAGAGAGCTAACGTTTAATGTCCTTTAAGCCATCGGTGGAGTTTAGGTGGAAAATCGGGGGTGACTTGCAGATAGAATAGCAGGTCATCTGCATACAAATGAAAAGCCAGAGAGATAATCTAATCTAAAGGCTTAAGCCTCCTCCACTGATCCACACACCAGTGTTGACAGGATGTTCTAAGATATAAGATAAATATTTGATGCAAGTTTGAAAGCTAAAGATATATATGAAGACGACTATTTACAGTTTGGTTTTTTTCTACTGTAAAATTCCAATAATGGAAAATTCTCTTAACAAAGAAAGTTTAATAAACATTATTTATTCTCTAGACTGCAAACATTATATGGAGGACCAAACCAGTCATAACCAAAAATAAATAGATGAGAAAATAAATTATTAGTTTATCCATTTATTCATCTGTTTTTACTAACTTTATTTTATTGTTTTTATTTCCACAATTTTTTTTTTATTTTCATATTTCTTTATTTTTTCCTGTCCATTTTTTCAAAAATTCCTCATCCATTGATTTTATTTCCACCTTTATTCATATATGTACTTTTGCCTTCCTATTTTTCCACTTTTCCTAATGTACACATAAGTGATCCTAGAATTCCTCTAACTTGATGCATTCGGTGACGTGTTTCTTTACGGTTCTGTATGTTTTGTTGTTTCTCCTACAGACAGTTTTGTATTTATTCATGCTAAACACAAGTCGGCATTCTTCAAGCTGTAACAACATTTATAAAGCTTAATAAAAGCAGCAGTGGGTGCAGCCGTCTGGACAGTGGACATGCACACCGGCAGAGGGGTCGCCAGCTGAATCCTCCTCCTTCAAAGTGCATTCTGAACATGGTAGCATGTTGTGTAAACCATTATAAAACGATGGCAGTGTGCAACTGTTCTGACTGTGTTCACCCTTTATTGACTGGCTGTTTCGGTGAGAAGATAAAAAGATATATATTTTACGACTCTCACTGTCACCACAAAACAGCTCTCCAAGTGTGTTATTGTTTTTTTATTTTATTTTATTTTTATTATTATTAATATTATTTATTTATTTAATTATTTAGGAGGCTGGAATAACAATCCCACTGCAGGACAGAGGAGATACACTAGTGAGATGCCTGGTACACAAAATACAAATGGCACGTGATTATCATGCAAATACCAAGCCACATGTTTGGATATATATATATATAGATATAGATAGATATAGACATAGATATAAACAAATATAGCCATTCTTTACAATATATTTTTTTATATCGACAACTTCAACTTTCTTTTCATAACGAACATTATGTTTCATCTGGCTGGTTTGTTTATCATTCCAGTCATTACTGCTCATTTATAAGTCCAGAACTTGCCGTGGTTTTATTGTACGGCCATACCGGGTGCAGACAGGTGGGTGGAGGTGTGTCTGTCCACACGGTGGGACCTGAGGGGGCTGCACCTCTGATGCTGGCTCTCCTGGAGTTGTAACCCTGGAGCCGGGTCCAGGTTGTTGTGGGGCGGGTGACCTGTCCCGTGTGTTGCTCGTGAGGGGTTATGATTTTTCTCATCTTTCAGGAGAATGCCATCTGCCTCAGAAATCTGGTTTCGGTGGTTCCAGAACTCACTGATGAGTCGAGGACATTGCTCCTTGTCTCTGGCCGGCCTGTCTGAATAGCAAACCTGAGGGCGGACAGTTGCTCCTCATTTTCTGTGGCCGTCTTGATGTCATCGAGCCTGTCTATACTCACTGGTGCTGTACTGATGACAGTGTGTACGTGGGTCTCCATGGCTAATGAGCTGTCCTCGACATCCATGGGTTTCCTGGATAAGGTGTGAGCCACTGGTATTTCCTTGCCGGGTTTGTAGATGAGTTATGCTGTATTTATGTGATGCAAGCAGCATACGTTGCAGGCGTGGTGGTGAGAGGGCTAAGGGTTTTCAGATCATGGTAGCTCGTGGTCTGATTGCACAGTTAAATGTATGTGTGGAACCTTTTGCAGCCTTACAGGACAGCGTATAACTCTTTCATAATTTGGGCATACTCGCTCTCTGCTGTTGAGCAGTTTTGAAGCATGTGTGACTGGTCTGGTCTGCTTTGTGCGAAGTACTGTCCCAATTCACAGAATTTGAAGGACCCTCCGAATCCACCCTTCAAATCCGCACTTCGTTTAGCCTCAAACGAAGGCTGCTGGTGATGCAGCCTTCGCAGCCTCTTTTCTCCCAGAATTCATTGCGCACATTACATCACCAACAAAATGTTGTGGCACAATGAAAACCAAGCAGGCTACAACTAACTCCCACACTAAACTTTACTCCAAAATGTTCCACATATGGACATTTTAGTAATGCAAGAAACTCACAATGTAGAAAAATAACAATTAATTAAATATGTACCTCTATAAAATCCACTATATATGATTAAAATATATAGGAAAAATATAAATAAAACAAGAATAAACCTGAGTGATATCAGTGCAAATTGTAATAAATGTTTTGAATAGAACTCAGAGTATTTGTGTCCGAACCAAACTTTCTGCTCGTAGATGCATCACGTGAATGCAGCGTGTGGGACATCAGACTCCTATGATGGCACACACATGTCATGGGAAGGATGACACGCGATGATGTGGATCATTTATATATAAAAAGAACAGACCGCAAATGAAACTCAGTTCCCACCATTCATTTAAGAGAGTTGTTCAAATGAATGGGTTCGTTCATGAACGCTACGTCTCTACCTAACAATGCTAACGCACGGACTGCGCTGCCAGCTTTTCACAAGCAGTTCGTCAAAATCAATATTCATCTTTTGTTTAGCTGTGTCCAAAAACAAGTGGGATCATAGAAGTCGTTTATTTTACTGCTATATTTTATTATCTTTGAAATTACAGATGTTATTCCTAATGAAGGTTTAATCATAATTAAATATATTTTGCATATCTTTTGGGGCCTATCAAGCCCTCTCGTGGTTTCCAGTGGTATCGCTCCGTCTTCTGTGTGTAGATGGATAGCTATGCTCCCTGAAAACCGACCAATTATGCGTTTAGCCAAGGACTACTGTTGTCTAACGGTAAAGATGGACGACACACACCAAACGGTGTTTTTCTGTTATCTCATCTTGTACTACGCTCATTCAGGAAGAATCATCAGTTTTTAAAAATCTGATCTTTATTGATCTGAGAACTTCATGAATCGTGTGGAGACGAACATCCTGTCAGAGGATCAGGACAGGAATGCACCGGAATGTTCTGGACAGGGAGAACTGGTCCTCTGGTTTACAGTCCAGCTGGAACGGTGGCTGATCCCAGCGTCTTCTTTCTGGGTCCACCACATCAGAAAAAACTCATTTATCATAAAAATTTCAGGTCGCTGAAGCAAAGAGGCCTCCATCAGACCTGATCCCTCTCCCAGTCCACTGCCCGGTCCACCCCATGGGTCCTGTCTGATATGGGTCCTGGTCTGAAGTGGGTCCCTCACCTCCACAGCCGGTAGACTCCCAGGGCGATAGCGAGGCAGGAGAAAATGGTTGCTGAGGAAGAAATAAAAAAGTTCAGAAAACTTGACCTGGACTCTCTAGCAGACCAATCAGGAACCGGTCTGGACCGGTACCAGGGGTTTACCTGCCAGGTATCGGATCGTCTCCAACTTGAGGGACTCCAGCACGGTTTTCAGCGACGCCACCTGCAGGTCGATCTTCTTGTTGATCTCCATGTTGTCGTTTTCTAGGTCGGCTTTCTGAGCACAGGAGACGATGATGTCAAAAAAAAGTTCAAAAGGTCAAAAGTTTTATTTGACCTTTGATGGTGTTTTCAAATGTCTTTGTTTGAAGGCTAATTTAGCCAAATAAAAGGTGAACGTTAATTTAATTACAGTTTTTATTTCTAAAATGTTATACAGGAGGAGTTTCATAGACTTGGCAAAATAGCTTTTAGTTTTACAGCATCTGTTGTGGCGTTTTTGGTAGTTTTTCAGAGGCTTTTATATTGTTTATATCGATATCAGAATTATATCTTATCGATCAAAATTAAGAAATATATCGTGATAAACGTTTTGGCCATGTCGTTCCTCCCTAACTAGTAGTACACAACCGTGGTACCTTGTGGTAAAACTCTGACGTGGCCTCCATCAGCTTCTTCTCCTGGTCTGTAAACTGGGAATAAAACAGGAAATGAGCTCCAGAAACAACACATGTTGTTGCCTAGTTACCACCGAGGAGGGTGATGATGTGTGTTTGAACTGGTCTGATTCTGAACCCACTCACCATGTCAGACACCCGGCTTCTCTCCAGGTTGATGTCCAGTTTGCTTTCTGCTCGGACTTTCTGGCTCTCCTCCTGATCACAAACATCGAGACAACAATTCAGATACAGTCCTCCAGAGTCCTTATCCAGAGTCCTGATCCTGCCCTCCTGTTTTTATCCTAAGCATCTAAAACTGTCCTGATCAACAGTTCTCCAGCTTTCTGAAGATCTTTCAGAGTTTTACTTTTTCCCCTCAGTTCCAGTGCTGGTACGGACCAGTTGTAGTCCAGTCCTGGTACAGGACGAGTTCTAGTCCAGTCCTGGTACTGGACCAGTTCCCCCTAACTTGCAGGATGAACCAGACTTGTGTCGACACATAGCAGAAAACTTAGCAAAGAACTGGTTTAAACTGGATCTTCAGGCTCATAGATTCATCATTTGTTCCAGTTTCTTTAGTTTTGTGTGTAAAACCAGGAAAGCTCAGACAGAAAACTGGATTTTAGTAGCAACAAGATTCCCAAAGACCTGAACCAGGACACACAGTCTGTGTCCGAATGTGTACCATACTCAAAATTACCCGCAATGCATCTTGAAGAGTAGTGGGCATTGATGGTCACTAGACAGGTCAGTATAGACCACAATGCATTCCGGGCAGAAGCTCAACATGCCGCAAGGAGGAGAAAAAAAATTAGCTGCGCAAAATTACCTATAAGCAAACACGTGACTACTGCTACAGCTTCGTGTCCGAATCGCCAAGAGAATGAATCAGTATGTAGTGTGCTGTGTAGTGCAGCCCTATGTGGTGAACGAGGGGTTAGGGAGTAGGGTGGACATTCAGAAACAGCTATAGAGATGCATCTGGACCTTCAGCTGATTCATCTCTGCACTGCCCGTGGTGGATGTAGTAGCTAGCAACCATGCTAACATAAGCGACGTATGAAAGTACGAGGACAGTGACGTTTGAAATGAACGTACGTAAAGGGAGCAGAAACGAGCCTGAAGTCCTTCAAATGGTCCTTGAACCTGAATCAGTCCTTTGGTGAGTCTGAGGACTGTAGTTGAGGAATTATTTTCTGGTCTTTGGGAATCTTCTATTTCCATGTCTGTACAGTAAATCTATTTCCAGGTTTATTGAAACAACAAACCGTCCTGAAGACATCTGGACTAAAGCCTTTGTCTCCTCAGACACGGCCTGCGTGATGGAGAAAGTGTCCTCACCTTCATTCTGCTCTGCAGCTGCTCCAACTCTCGCTTCATTTTCTGCAGGAACAGAAAGAGTCTTTAGTTTTACACCCCCCCTTCTCTAGTGGACCACAATAGTCCAGTTTAATTCATCCCCATCTGTCCAAGAACACACTAGTTAATAAACATGTCCTCATGTCTGTTATCTGGATTTAACCCTTAAATCTGACCATCTGACCCAGACTATCGGGTCATTGTGAAGAACTCTACAGCAACCTGACCGAGAACCATTTCAACTGGATCTAGTGGGTTGGAGCAGGAAACATCTAAAACCAGCAGGACAGTGGTCCTGGAGGACCAGAGTGGGACATCCCTGATGTAACCATGGAGACAGTGAAGGAGGCTAATATCTGGTTGATGTTAAACAGAGGTAAAGGAACAGCTGTGGATGTTAGATGCTGGATAACGACCGGCTGGCCTCTGCTGGTCACCTCCATGTTGGCGTGACGTTAATCTATCAGGACCTTGACTTACTGTGTTCTCAGACCGCAGGTTGGCAAATTCACTCTTCTCCAGAATCACCATGTCCTTCCTGATGGAGTCTAGATGAGCCATGATCTGCTGGACAGCGATCTCCTGGAACACAAAACCCTCCCAGTCAGCTCCATGTTAGCTTTGCTAGCTCAGACTGGGGTCTACCTGGAGGTCCTACCTGGTGGGATTTGGTCACCATGTCCTTATAGACGATGTCCATGTTGGCTGTGGTCAGAGTGACCAGCGCTGACACGATCAGCTCTGCCTGTCGCTTCTCAAAACCTTCACAACAAACGTTAAAGAGAAATTAGGAAAATAGAAGGTTCAGATCTGAAACCAGCAACAAGAGGTGGTTAAACTGGAAACCAGTTTCCTAAACACACATCCAGACTGGGGTTAACAGACCCACAAATAAACAAAGACTCTTCCTGTTCTCAGGGCTCTGAGCATCACTGTGATGTTTGTCATCAGACGGATGTGACCGTTAGCTTAATACGTAGCATGATGAGGAAAGGCTCTGGACAAAGAAACTTTTACTCCTTTCTTTGGATGAAACATTATTTAATATTCTCCTGATAAACTTTATTTTCCATTAATGAGGAAACAGAAAACAGGTGATTTACTATGGCTAGTTTACGCTAGCTACTAACCACAGCTAAAGCTAACTCTTTTTACTGTTTGTTCATACATTGAAAAAAATATTCTGAATTTATTCCAGAACAAAAATAATAAAGTGCTAATAAAAAGGAATAAAAGGAAAAGTAGCAGCTAAAGGGTACACTACTGAGCTAAGCTAACTAGATAACCTGCAACTGGCATGCGGTCTTAGCAGAGTTAGCTAGTTAGCATTGCTCCTAATTAGCGCTTCTGGGCTAGCTCTTCTTGGCTAAGCTAGCTAGCTTACCTGCAACAGAACTGCAGTCTTAGCAAAGCTAAGCTAGTTAGTTTAGTTAAGCAGTCTGCAGTTATATTATTAAAGATATTCATGTGTTTGTTTCGCAGTGGTGTTTTAGGGTTGATCATCACTAATGTTTATGGTCTGCTGAAGGCCATCTCTCCTGGTTCTGATGGAGATTTTTTTCCTGGTTCTGATTCTGATTGAGGTTTCCTCTCCTGGTTCTGGTTCTGATGGAGATTTTCTCTCTTGGTTCTGGTTCTGATGGAGGTTTCCTCTCCTGGCTCTGGTTCTGATGGAGGTTTTCCCTCCTGGTTCTGGTTGTGATGGAGGTTTTCCTTTGCATATATGTACACAGTTATTAAAAACTGGACTAATGTGGATCACATGATGGATCAGTTTTAACTGGACTATAACAATCGGACCTAATGAGATGATTTTGTTGTGAATTGTTGCAGTATAAATAAAGTTAAATTGAATTTTAAATTAAACAAATTGATTGGTTGGAGGTAGCTGGTGGAGGCTGATCAGGTGACCAGAGCTGACCAATCAGAGAAGGACTCAGGAGCAAAACCTCACATGCAAAAATATGATAGGAACGATTAATTATGCGTTTTACCAGCGTGATTTTATCAGGAGTCGTGAGGTGTGTTAAACAGATTTATTCAGCACTGTGTAGCTCTAAAGCAACCCAGCTGTTAGCTGCTGTCCATAATATATGTCATTTTCTCTGGACTTCTGAGGTACTGAGGAAACCCGAGAACCATGAAGCTCATGGCAGACGTTCCTCCATCTGAAGGTCTTACCGCTGTTCTCCAGCTCTGTCACCACGGCGTGGGAGTCAAAGGTGAGTTTCCTCTGCTCCAGAGGAGTCAGCTCAACTTTCCTCACGTCGAAGGTCGCCAGCGGAGCCCTCATGTGGAAACCTGTCATACAAGATCCAGAAAAGGTCTGAACTTCATGGGGTCTTTCTGTGGGTGGAGACTCTCTAACCTCTTCATGAACCGTTTCTAAGTCTCCCGATCCTCGTGTTCTTTATAAAACAGTTAACCCTGCTCTCAAAGCTCATGAACCCATGACCCACGTCTTCTTAAGGAGGGTTTTCCTACTCTTGGTCCCTCTGTTCCTAATGTTAATTAAAGTAGTTTGACTCTAGTGTAGTGATCCTGCTTAGTCTGATTTTAGGCCAATCTCCAAGTTAATAGTCTACACCCAGCTGAAGGCCTTCCTGCAGGAATACTGTGGACGTGTTCGTGTCTGGGTTTAAAACGTACCGCAGCATTGAATCCGCTCTTTTAAGGGCTTTAAATGAGCATTTAGCAGTGGATTCGTTTAGACTGAACAGCTGTGGACACAGTGGACTGTGGCACCTCCTCTCCAGGCTGGAGCCGAGGCTGGACATCACTGGCTCAGCTCTGCAGTGGTCTGATCAGAGTTTCTGTGTCCTGATGGATGATTTTACCTCTGCTGCCTCCACTAGGGGCGCCACAGAGCTCCATTCTTGGTCCTCTCTTGTTCTCTTTGGTGCTATTTTTAGAAAGTATGGCGTTTCACTTATATGCTGATGACTGTCAAGTCTATTTCCCTTTAAAGCGTGATGGTTCTGCTCCAGCAGGGGCTCCAGCTAGACCCTTTCTTTTCACTTTTCCTCTCTGGCTCCACATGAAAAATCCAGCATCACAGATTTAGGTGTAAAAATGGACCCGGCCTAAAACTGGACTCACAAGTCAAAGCTGAGGGGAGGTCCTGCTTCTGTCAAACATCCAGCCTGTCCAGTCCTGGAGACGGTTATTACATTCTAACAGCACCTGGTCATTTATGGCCTTATTAGCATTTACCTTGTTCTGTATGTGCAGTTTTTATACTTTTTTATCTTTTACAGCTTGGATCAGCTGGTATGTTGTTTTTAAGTGCTTTAGAAATAAAATGATGTGGGATGTTAGACCATGTTTACCAGCATCTCACCGTCACTCCTCCCAGTTTTACTGGTTTCTACTGGAAACTCATTAGTGCTACTGGTTCATTTTTGTACTGGGAGCTATAAGAGCCTGTTCGTGGTAGCGGGATTCTTTAGAAACAGGGAGATGATTGATCTCTGATAAAATAATCTGAGCCACTCAAACACGATCTGAAAATAATTAGAGAACAGACCGCAGCGGTAAATCGATTATCTGTTGATCACTTACTAATTCCAGCCAGACTGATCACAGATAAGCTGATTGTAGCGGAATAATCGGTCCACCTCCACTATTTTCTTATTTACTTTCTTTCTGAGCTGTTTTGGCTCCGCGTGCGTCGCTCACCTCTCCAGGTCCCGGCCCAGCGCGGGTCACACCGCCGCAGCAGCGCGTTCATCCCGGAAGCTGATGTGAGGTTGACTTTCTGGAAAGTTTCCCTCTTCAGTTAAACCAGTAAAAAAAATCTCCCAGACGAACCAAAGTTGACTGACGGGAAACAGGCTGAAGGGTCTGGACGTCCTGACGTTACCGTCATGTTCAAACGCAGAAGGAATTCTCACAGTCTGAAAGTGCCTTACCGGGAAAAGAGACCGAACAGCTGCATAAATATAAAGTTCGTACATGAATTATTTGCTTTAAAACACAGTTTATCCATGTAATTAGTTTTATGAACAAATAAAATGCAATCTGACATTTAAACAGCAAGACGATAGTTTTATTTTTTACAACGAAGCTCAGAATCCCCGACTTTACGAGGTGACATGTAAGGCGTCTTATTGCGTCACTGCCATTCGAGTTCCTGTGTTAAGAAAAA
>JBAGKP010000017.1:30625300-30643753 GCA_037177255.1 Melanotaenia maccullochi
ATAGATAGATAGATAGATAGATAGATAGATAGATAGATAGATAGATAGATAGATAGATAGATAGATAGATAGATGGACAGACGGACAGACGGACATCACTTACGTTGGTTGCTGCAGTCGAGTGAAATCACTTCTTCAGTCTTGCAGGTGTCACTGTGGAAACATCACAACATGTAAACATCATTGAACACGAGAAGAACGTGTGGTTCTCTCCTGAGTTCTAATTCTGATCCAGAAATTCAAATCATTCAAAGTTTGGATGGAAATGAAACCAGATGCTGTTTCATATTTTATGGTAGCTTCATTTAATCTGTAAAACCAACAATTATTCATTTGAGACCTGCAGCACATTACAGAATCCATCCCTAGAAGCTCAACACGTCAAAACCCAGACCCTCCACGTTCAAAACCCAGACCCTCCACGTTCAAAACCCAGACCCTCCACGTTCAAAACCCAGACCCGCCACGTTCAATACCCAGACCCGCCACGTTCAAAACCCAGACCCTCCACGTTCAATACCCAGACCCACCACGTTCAAAACCCAGACCCTCCACGTTCAATACCCAGACCCTCCACGTTCAAAACCCAGACCCTCCACGTTCAATACCCAGACCCACCACGTTCAAAACCCAGACCCACCACGTTCAAAACCCAGACCCTCCACGTTCAATACCCAGACCCGCCCCGTTCAGAGACTTAGCCCCTCATGAATGCTGCTTTCATCTGGATTCTTGGTTTAAATGTTCTCAATATTTTCTTTCCTACAATGTAGAATTGACTGAAATGTTTCCATTTCTGGTTTTGCCTTGTGGTTCAGGTTCTAATTTTAGTTTCTGATGTGGTTCTGGTCTTACCTGACTATGGTTTCCAGTTTTCCGTTACTGGTAATCCTGATGGTTGCAAACGGTGAATCGTTTGGAAGAGCCGGCAGCAGTGATGCTTCTCCAGACCTGCAATCAGAAACAAGAAATCTCATCCTCTATTTATTTATTTATTTACTTCCGCTTATCGAGATTCGGGGAGTTCCCAGGCCAGACGAGACATCTAGTCTGTCCAGCATGTCCTGGGTCTTCCATGGGGTCTCCGTCCAGGGGGGCCGTGCCCGGAACACCTCACCAGGGAGGCGTCCAGGAGGCATCCTGACCAGATGCCCGAGCCACCTCATGTTGCTCCACTCGATGTGGAGGAGTAGCGGCTCTACTCTGAGCCCCTCCCGGATCACCGAGATTCTCACCCTATCTCTAAGGGAGAGTCCGACCACCCTGTGGAGGAAACTCATTTCAGCTGCTTGTATTCGTGATCTTGTTCTTTCGGTCACTACCCACAGCTCATGGCCATAGGTGAGGGTAGGAACGTAGGTCGACTGGTAAATCAAGAGCTTTATTTTTTTATTTTTTTATTTATTTACAGGGACAATGCAAAGAAACATAGAAGACATAAAGAAAATTGAATGTTTGCATATAATAAAATGCTATATGTAATATATAGCAATAAAGACCCTCTCTGTAACTTTCCAGCTGTAAAACTCTGCATTCCGGACTATTTGTGGGGTCGGATGGTTGGGTGGATGGTGTATTTCAGGGTGGAGGGAGTGAATGGGTGGGAGAAAGGAGTGGGTGGTGGTGGGTGGGTATTGGGACCATTGGTTGTGCCCTGGACATCAGGGTGCCTGACGTAGGCATCGGGTGGGTGCTGACCCAGCCATCCAGTAAAGAGACATCTGCCAAACTGGGCCTCCTGGGGCCTGTGCTTCATGACCGTGCGGCACTCTGGCTGAGATCTTCCACTGGCTGAGGTCTTCTTCTGGCTGAGGTCTTCTTCTGGCTGAGGTCTTCCTCTAACTGGGGTCTTCTTCTGGCTGAGTTCTTCTTCTGGCTGAGATCTTCCTCTGGCTGAGGTCTTCTTCTGGCTGAGGTCGTCCTCTGGCTGAGGTCGTCCTCTGACTGGGATCGTCCTCTGACTGGGGTCGTCCTCTGACTGGGGTCTTCCACTGGCTGAGGTCTTCCTCTGACTGGGGTCTTCTTCTGGCTGAGGTCTTCTTCTGGCTGAGATCTTCCTCTGGCTGAGGTCTTCTTCTGGCTGAGGTCTTCTTCTGGCTGAGGTCTTCTTCTGGCTGAGGTGTTCTTCTGGCTGAGGTCTTCCTCTGACTGGGGTCTTCTTCTGGCTGAGATCTACCTCTGGCTGAGGTCTTCTTCTGGCTGAGGTCTTCCTCTGGCTGAGGTCGTCCTCTGACTGCGGTCGTCCTCTGACTGGGGTCTTCCACTGGCTGAGGTCTTCCTCTGACTGGGGTCTTCTTCTGGCTGAGGTCTTCTTCTGGCTGAGATCTTCCTCTGGCTGAGGTCTTCTTCTGGCTGTGGTCTTCTTCTGGCTTAGGTCTTCTTCTGCCTGTGGTCTTCCTCTGGCTGAGGTCGTCTTCTGACTGGGGTCGTCCTCTGACTGGGGTCGTCCTCTGGCTGAGGTCTTCTTCTGGCTGTGGTCTTCTTCTGGCTGAGGTCTTCCTCTGACTGGGGTCTTCTTCTGGCTGAGGTCTTCTTCTGGCTGTGGTCTTCTTCTGGATGGGGTCTTCTTCTGGCTGAGGTCTTCCTCTGACTGGGGTCTTCTTCTGGCTGTGGTCTTCTTCTGACTGTGGTCTTCTTCTGACTGACAACTAACAACTATAGTTATATTTTTCTTGGTGTTGTTAGTGTTTTTGTTGTTGTGCTCCATGACTTTTTCCAGCTTGTCTGTTATTTTCTAGGTGCTCCTGATGATTGTTAGCTTTGGTTTTCTGTTTCCTACAGGTGCAGCAACTGGTTGTCTGTTTTTTCCTCTTTAGATTAAATTGCTGATGCTGTTACTTTCTCTTTGTTGTGTATTTGTCTCCCTTTTCTCTTTTGTTTGCTCACTCATGTCTTCCACTCAAATGTAAAAATAAAGAATAATACTTATTTATCAAGAGGAGCCTTATACCCATAAAGCTCCATTTGACAAACAAATTGTTCGTCTCAACACAGCAACCAGACCATCATTCTGCCGCCACCATGCTGGACAGGACAGGTAAGAAAACAACTCCACAAACAGCGGGCCATGCTGACTTTAATAATTTCATCAGCAGGTTCAGCCCTGTTTTCATTTTAGACAGTTTTTAATGTTTACTGTAAAGGTTACTAAAATCTGTGGTCCCAATTAAACTTTCCAAATTTGGCTGTATAATAAGCATCTGTGTGCTATTGTGTTAGACAATATGAAATATGGGTCATATCATGCACATATTGTCTGACTGTCTGGTGTGGTTTGCAATTTCAGATTTATTTAAAACATTTGACATCTTTTAAACCTTTAGAAATCCTCTGAGTTGAGCATCTCTCAGAAAATCAGCTGATTTGTTCATTATGAACCCTGACATGAAAATGTCATAGGGTTAATTTTTAATTGACAAACATGTAGAAACGGTTTTAGTAGAAGAATTTAAAAAAAGTTGCTTCTGGACATCATCAGTGAACCTGGAGAGGACTGCAGACACCAGGAGCCTCACGTCTAAACCTGAGAGTAGCAAAGCAGCCTACAGGTGGCATCCGCAGGGAAAACAGGAAATGCGGTTGAAAATAACTTCCAGATTTATCAAAGCGTGCACACACATGTCCCATGCCTGTTTCCGTTTATAAATCACAATCAACTCTTAAGTTGGTGCACATGAGGGAACGTCTTGCCCCGCCCACATGGTGGTTATAAAAGGTCAGGTGAACGCCTGTAATAAATACTCATCACATCATTTCCATGATGGCTCTGGAGGGAAAAAGAGGGAAGACGAACATTTCTTTGGAATGTAAGACGGAGATCCTGATGGACCACGCTGGAAAACTAGAACAGGTTTTATCTGGTGGGGAGGGCATAGTCATCACCAGGTCAGAAAGGTGGAGGAGGGCAGCAGGTGGATATGTTGTCAAGGAGGATCAGCTCATTTATTCATTTGTTTTCATCTAGAAAATGAACATGTACAGATACACCTGAGACGGGTAGCAGTTTATTTAGTGTTAAAAAATATTTTTTTTCTAGTTCCTGGTGTTCCAGCTGGGTGGGTGGGGCTGCAGCTGTGGTTGGAGAGGGTGAGGCCAGAGACTCCACCCAGCACCACAGCAGCCGTGACCTCAGAGGACGTCCTGCAGGTGCAGAGGGAACCATCACCGCTATTAACCAGGTGGACAAGGAGCTGCAGGAGATAAAGTCTGAAGGGAAACTGGGGAGTCACTAAAAAGCTTTCTGGAGAAATAAAAACTCCTCTACGTGTTTCCTAAGCGTTGCATTACGTCTAGACCTCCAGCCTCTACATCCACCTGGTTCATGGCGGACCCGGACCGACCGGCCTCTACGTCCACCTGGTTCATGGCGGACACAGACCAACTGGCCTCTAAGACATGGTGTGAAAGGTAATATTAGTTCCTGGACAAACGTCTCCCATCATCTCTGGTTTTTATTCTGGACCGTTGGTGTTGCAGTTTCCTGTTTTCCTGATTTTGTGCGTATGGTAGGGTCAGAGTCTGCGTTGAAGTTGGGACATTCTCTCACCAAGTTTGGTTTTTATAAATCCCAGAAGTCGACTAGAACTGGTGTATGCTGGTTTCTGTACATCCACTAGATCTTTAAACGAGGCCCCTGGTCCAGGTGTTTGAGTGGCTGTGGATAAAACTACATCATCTGTATAAAGCCGGACTACATTACTAATTCCCTAAGATTACTTCACCCATTCCTTGATCAACTGGGCTGCTATCTTTTAGTTTCCACTGAAATTAATATGGTTGTCTTTCAGGAAGAGAAAACCATTTCCATTTTCTACTGTGTTCCAGGTGTATTTTTTCTGACACAGTAACGTGTATCTGGATTCTGACCTTTCTGTAGAAATCTGACATGTCTCAGTTTCCTGTAGAGACCTGGGCCTCATTTATCAAGCTTGCGTAGGAAAATGAGAAACGGCGACACCAACGGTCCAGAATAAAATCAAGGAAATGATGTGAAATGAGAGACATTTGTACACAATCCACTATTACCTTTCACACCACATGTTAGATATTAAAGCTGTTTGCATAAATAAATAAAGACACATTCCATATTAATCCTCCTAAGAGCCACGCTCGGGGGAAACCAGGATTTCCAGGAAAAAGGGAGATGATGTTAATAAGACGCTCAAACATGTTCTTTCATTGTGAAACAAAACTTCATGTTATAAATCCATCCAGATAAATAAGGAGCCAGTCTGCTGCCAGCATGTAGCAGCCAGTGTGGAAAGTAGCTTTCGTCCTTTGTTCCAGCAGAGTGGGACCAGACTGGAGGCTGGAGGTCTAGAAGTGATGCAACGCTAATGAAACACACAAGAGGAGGATTTTCTTTTATTTATTTATTCTTGTTGTTCTCCCAATTTCTGTCCAGACAATCTTTATTTCCCACAACTACTTGTCCACCTGGTTACTAGCGGTGAGGGTTTGCCTCTGCACCTGCAGGACTTCTTCTGAGGACACGGCTGCTGCGGTGCTGGGTGGAGTCTCTGGTCTCACTCTCTCCAACCACAGCTGCAGCCCCACCCACCCAGCTGGAGCACTGCCCACCTAGCTAAACACTAAATAAACTGCTACCAATATCAGATGTATCTGTACATATTTATTTTATAAATTAAACGAAATTACTACATTACCTTAAGGTAATGTACACTACAGTCCCTAAGGCTGTAAGGGTTGTCTTGGCTGACACGCCTCTGCAGCATCGCGTGGACATTGGGGACAGTTCCCCTGGACTGGCAGACTGGAGTGGTGGTCCCTCTCTTCAAAAAGGAGGGCCGGAGGGTGTGCTCCAACTACAGGGGGATCACACTCCTCAGCCTCCCTGGAAAGGTCTATTCATGCTTTGTGGACTTGGAGAAGGCATTCGACCATTCTTGTGGGGGTTACTCCGAGAGTATGGAGTACCGGACCCCCTTGTACAAGCTGTCCGGTCCCTGTCTGCATCGCCGGCAGTAAATCAGAATCGTTTCCGGTGAGGGTTGGACTCTGCCAAGGCTGTCCTTTGTCACTGATGTGGCTGGGATGAAAATTAGCACCTCCAAATCCAAGACCATGGTCCTCAGCCGGAAAAGGGTGGAGTGCCTTCCTCGGGTCTGCAATAGGGCCCTTCCCCAAGTGGAGGAGTTCACGTATCTTGGGGTCTTGTTCACGAATGAGGGAAGGATGGAGCAGGAGATCGACAGGCAGATCGGTGCGGCGTCTGCAGTGATGCGGACGGACCCTGCATCGGTCTGTCGTGGTGAAGAAGGAGCTGAGCCAAAAGGCAAAGCTCTCTATTTACCGGTCGATCTACGTTCCTACCCTCACATATGGTCATGAGCTGTGGGTAGTGACTGAAAGAACAAGATTGTGAATGCAAGCGGCCGAAATTAGTTTCCTCCGCAGGGTGGCCGGGCTCTCCCTTAGAGATAGGGTGAGAAGCTCTGTGATCCAGGAGGGGCTCAGAGTAGAGCCGCTGCTCCTCCACATCGAGAAGAGCAACATGAGGTGGCTCGGGCATCTGGTTAGGATGCCTCCTGGACGCCTACCTGGTGAGGTGTTCCGGGAAATGTCCCACTGGAAAGAGGCCCCGGGGAAGACAGACTCTATATCTCTCGGATGACCTGGGAACACCTGGGGATCCCTCCGGATGAGCTGGTGAATGTGTCCAGGGAGAGGGAAGTCTGGGTTTCCCTGCTTAGGCAGTTGCCCTCGCGACCCGACTCCGGATAAGCGGCAGAAAATGGATGGATGGACTACATTAGTTCATCAGTACTGTCATTGAGCAGACGCTTTTTTCCAAAGTAATTCATTGCTGTGGGAATCGAACTTCAGCTTCCTGCATGACAGACTGACTGAGATATCCAGCCATACGTTCTGACTCCTCTGGCGTGTCTTTCCTTCTGACACTGATGACAGCATCTCCACCTGCTGCCACTATTCTGCCTTTCTGACACCAGTAATGCCCACACCAATTAAACTTTTTTCCCTTTTCAAACATGCTCCATCAGGAACTCTGTCTAACACACTGAAAAATTCCACTTCTTCCCTCTTTTTCCCTCCTGAGCCATCATGGAAATGATGTGATGAATATGTATTACCTGAGCATTTATAGCCACCATGTGGGCGGGGCAAGGCGTTCCCTCATGTGCGGCTGCTTTAGAGTTGATTCCCATTTATAAACGGAAACAGGATTGGGACCTGTGTGCACATGTTTTGATAAATCTGAAAGTTTTTGTGCGCCAAAATTCCCTTTTCCCTACTTACGCCACTTGTATTTTGCTTTGCTATGCACAGTTTGATACATACAGCCCTGGTAGCTGAGTTTGTTATTACAGACAAGTATCATGCAGAGGGTAGACAAAAATGTTTCAGTCCTTTGACTGGAACTTTCATTGTGTCCACCACCTAAAGTCTTAGGTTAGACATGTGACGATTACCTGTGTCCTAGGTACTGGCAGATGAAGTCAGACAGGTGAGAGTTCCAGCTGTCGGCACAAACAGTAAACAGAGAGGAAACACGTCGGACCTGGAGACGCCTGGAACCATTTACCTGCAACGCAACTGTCACACAGAAAGGATGAACACCTGAGACACCTGAGAAACACCTGAGACATCAAACTGTGTCTTGATTTATCCATGTTATCAGAACCTTCTAACTAAACATATTGAAGAAATGAAACTCAGTAACAGACAGTTATTTATTTTTTGTTTCTTTTACATTATTACTTGGTCAGTGTTAACGTTCAGTAAAGTGTCCTGTGATATGCAAACAGTGATTTCAGAGGTCTAAGTGATTCAGCGTCCTACGTTGCTGCTATGGGAAATTCTCATTGGCTAGGTAGGCTGTCCCATTTCACGAACGTTAAGCAGACTTTGAAGTGTGCAGACCCTGAACTGGGACACAGCTGATGTCTCCAGATGATCCAGTGTTCAGGAAACTCCTCCTCAAACTGAAGGCAGATGTGTTTAGAATGACTGGATACTGCACACGGACCAGGTTCTTCATTATTGTCATCAACAACTATTAAAATTGATCATTCTCTTTGAAAACTGAATGTACCAATCAGAGCTCTGCAGGTGAGTTTAAACTGTGATAACCTTTAACTCCTGCTCTCTGATTGGCTCTCCTTTTCAAGCTTTAATGTGTAACCTGGTGGTTTTACACCAGGGTAATTATGGCGGTGTGTTTTCCGACCCTATGTGCGGTTGTGAAGGCATCACGGGCCGTACTGCTTCCGTTTCTCCGCGTAGGCTCATCAGGGAGAGTATAAACAGGTGTGTTAGCTAGAATGTCTTCCTCTCTCTACCTTTGGGCGTGTTGGCGGCGGTGCGGCGTGTCGCCACGAGCTGGTTGCCGTGGTTTGTTGGAGCCAGGTTTATTGGTTGGGCCGTGGATTTTCTCCAAGCTTGCTGGCGAAGGTAAAGGCTGGTATGACGCTGTAGGATGCATATCATGTATACACCAGGCTAATGATTATTCTTCCACACTAGATGGAGCTGCTGGTATTTCTGGAGTGGCGTTGGAGTAGAGCTACGTTGCTCGGGAAGGAGGTATGGATAAGACTAGTTGGCTTCTTGGTTAGCATGCATTGTGGCTAACTTTGTGTTCTCCCTGCAAAACAGATTGCCTCTGCTCCCTACTGTGCTCTATGTAGTGCTTTCTTTAGTGCTTTCTTTAGTGCTCTCATTAGTCTATGGTGCCCGTAGTAGTGGGTTTTGTGCACCTTAGTCGACTGTCCCACCTACCCTATGTCTTAGCCCAGGGTCCACGCCCTTTAGATTATTTTGTTGTTGTTTGTTTTAAGGGTTTGGTAATTTGGGGATTTATGTTTGGTTTGGTTTTTCTATTAATTTACTAACTCTTGGTTTGTTTTGGTTTTTGGTTGCAGTGGATTTTGTGTTAACACTCGGATTACTTAACGTGTTTTATTGTATTGTTTATATACATTGTTTAATAAAGAGATTATTTTTTTTCTACACTGTCTTGTTTCTATAAATTAATGGCCAGATCCAACCTGTGTACTCCGTAATAGGGTGCCCTAGACCATTCTTTGGGAATTGGGTTGGTCTACCAGTGGGCTCTTGTGGTCCCGCACTCAGTCACGATCCGGGCCCCATCTCCCCGTGTTACAAATGATCCAGTTGGCTGAAATCTGCTCATAATGGAAATGGAAAGATGACAGTTGACTGAAACATCAGGTGACATTCAGACAATGTCATCAGAGAAGAAACCAATGACATCACAACACAACCAACTGGGGCGGCTCAAGATGACGGCGTGAGCAGTCAAGTTATTACGAGCTCTCAGCAGTGAAGTTTGTTATTTCTGGACAGAAAACAACTAGAGAAGCCTGAACGTTTTAGTTTGACCCGACTCGTTAAATAACAGTTCCTCTAAGTTGACAGAAAACACCCCAAAGTGCCAATAAAAGAACGAGTGATGAACAAGCTGCAACCAGTCAGGGAGAAGCATCGATGTGTCGGCTACCGGTGGATTGTGAGGAGGCATTCCTGCCTTTGCTCTTACTCCAGCCAAAGCCACCATTAGCCAAAAATCCAACAACAGTCAACGTCCCGTCTGATTCTTCCACCTGGAACAACACGGTCCGTAGGCTTTCCAGCCTTACCGACGCTAGGAGTGATGCTATGAGGAAATGATCAAAACTGTTTGTGGTGAGTTAAAAGTTATCAATGAAAATATGACTGGCATTGAAAACCGAATGGATAAGAACGTACAATCGACCCAGAACTGTTTGAACCGTGTTTCTGAGCTGGAGCGGTCCAGATGGCATCGGAACCTGAGGCTCGATGGTGTACCAGAGACTGAAGTCGAGGACATCAGAGAGGAGGTGTGGTGTGTCTGGAGCTGCTACCATCAGAGCAGGACAGGATTCCGATGTAGTCGACATGGATCGACTGGAGAAACGACGTCAAAACGACATAAAACCTCATGGAATCATCTTCCACTTCGACATGAGCCCTCTGGGAAGGGACTGAACCGGCAACCCTTGGGCTACAGAACAAGCACTTTAAAGCCTGCACAAGCTTCAGCAGGAAAATCTGGTTATTTTCTCGTCTTTTTAAAAATATCTTTATCCTTAGTTTCTCTGAACACTAAAGCTCTTTTTACAGGATGAAAAGCAAATCCACATAGCTACTGATGTAGCGAAATGTTTCTCCAAGGCCTCGGGTCTTCCTTTAAATGTAAGTAAATGTCTACAACATTCCAATTAAAACCAGCCTCATGTATTTACGAAAAATGATCACAAAAGATGAAAAGAAAGAATTACCTTTAACTTTCCACCTATTATTAAAAAATACAGAGAAAATTAAAGCTGCAAGCAGCGATGAAGGCCCTCAAACCTCTGGTGCCGTTCTGGCCTATTGCACTACCCCATCAGCCAGCAACCACAGCCATATGCCCATTCTTCCAGAGTTTATCTCCATTAAGACGTGATTTTCGTCATGAGAGGATCAGCTTGCACCTCAATCTGACCAGTGATGACATCTGAAGCGTTCATGACCTTGTTTCTTACAAACTGTGTTGAATTCCCACAAATTTGAGCATGATTTCATAAAATTCCACGTGGCCACTTGGTGGCGCTATAGTCGTTTTCATGTAGAATCATGTTCAGGTTGGAACTCTAATAAGAACAGGAAAATATCAGCTCAATTGGTCAACTGACAGCAGTGTTAGAGCCACTTCCTGTTCCATGGCTAATGACTTAACCATCACAGGAAGCCATTTTAATCAGGATGCTGCAAGATGTCAGACATATTTTCAACCATGAGTTCATGAAGGATGATATTAATGAGTTTGAATTGGTTTTACAGGTATTAAAGGGTTAAAATGGTGGGACTTCCTGTTCCCAGGGGGCGGGGCTATGGCGTTGACAACATCAGGAAATATAGAGGCTTTTTTGTTATTCCTGGCATGTTATATAAATATGCCACATTTCATCAATGTCAGTCAAAGCAGTGGTTGGAGCTGATAGATTAAATATTTATAGGGAGCGCTATAGAGCCATATAACCAGTCAATTTGAATCAGCTCTGGGCCTGACCACTGTCCTCCCTGCCGAGTTTTATCGGCATCAGGAGTACATTGAGTCAGTTACAAGTACTTCCTGTTTCCTGGTGATGGACACCATTCGCCAGGGTTTTGCTTGAGGAAGGAACTTGAGTTTTTTTTTCTGTAGTATCATGAAAGGATTTGACCTGATCTGAAGCACTTTAGAGTGTGTGGAGTTCAATCCTGAGAAGAGGGACCCCAGTGTCTGAAAAAGGCACTTCCTGGTTTAAGTGGGCAGGGCTTAGGCCAAGACCAGAAGTAGTTACATGTATCTGTTCAGGAGCAGACCCTGATTAACCACAGTAAGTGTAATGGTGATTGGATGAAAATTGAGGGATTTATACAGATTAATGATGTCATGGCGTCTTATCCAACCTTGCCATGGCACCACCGTCTGGCCATGCAGCGTTGATCAATGTCCAGATGACAACATCTATTAGAAAATTTTCAATAACTTTTGAACACACATGCCTCTAGAGTGTTCAGACTGATGTTAAGGTAAATACAATAAAATCTGTTGGAGGAGTTCGTTCGAATGCAAGGCAAAGAAACATGCAAAATGACCCCAAAAATTACACTTTTTTCAAAATGGCCGACTTCCTGTTGAAGGTCCAAGAGGCTTTTTTGTACATCCTTCCAAGTTCTGTCAACGTGCCGGATTTCAGCCATATCGGTAAATGCGGCTGGTGGTTATGATTAGTTTTAGGGGGCGCTATAGAGCCATATTGCAATTTTTCCAGCATATGTCAATGTGGCTGAGTTCCCGGTCTGACCGCGGACGCGGTCCTTCCTGCCAGGTTTGGTGGAGATCAACAGTACAATGGGTCAGTCACAAATACTTCCTCTTTGATGGCCTCAGACAACTATTTTCTATGGTTACTTTTATCAAAGGAACTTATTGTGGTATCATGAAAGGGTTTGACCTGTTGTGAAGCACTTTCAAGTGTGTAGGTTTCATTCCTGAGAAGAAGGACCCTGTTCTCTGAAAAAAAGCACTTCCTGTTGACAGTGGGCGGGGCTTAGGGCTAGGCCGGAATTGGTGAAATGGATCTGTTCAGGGCCAGACCCTGATTAATCCCTACAAGTCTGATGAGGATTGGGTGAAAACTGAAGGATTTAGAATGTCTTATGGTGTCATGGCGTCTTATCGAAGATCGCCATGGGGCCACGGGCTCGCCCTCCAGTGTAGAGCAACACTTTTCACTGGATATCATCACCATCATTTGTTTTCTGCTGTCTGACCCAGTTTGGACCTGGTTGTGTCCAAAACGTCAGATAAGTGGGTCTCTGAGTAAAAACCATGACTTCCTGTCACCAGGGGGCGTGGCCAATTCATAACTCAAATATTGACATGTAGATGTGTCCAGGATGGGACTGGCATCATACATGGCCATCTTGGTTCAGATATGTTTTTTAATGTGGAAGTTATATCACTTTCGTTTTTCATGGCGAGATGTCATATTTTGAGGCCCCGCCCCCTCCATGCCTTTTCTCCTATTAGAAAACTTTCAATAACTTTTAAAGACACATGCCTAGATAATAAATATTTATAAGACATTGATAAGATCCTCCTAAAATTTATTTGGAAAAATAGGACTCACCACTTGGAAAAAACATTCTAATGAATTCTGATGAAATGGCGGCCTACATTTGAGACTCTTTGATGATTAAAAATCCTACATCAGTCTGGAATGTCAGTCCTCTCTACTTGCTTTCTAAATCAGGCGGTCTTCATTTTGTTTTGGTTTGTAATTTCAGTATTGATAAAATCCCCATAAAATGATCTGCTTTTCACCGACAGGCCTTGTTAGCGTGGCACCTCATCTACAAGCACAGTTTCAGTCCCCTTAAGTACTCCATTTGGAATAAGGTTTTAATAAATAACATAAATAATCTTTCTGGAAACCTGGTTTAACAATGGGATTATATTTGTTCATCAGTGATTTGATGATTTGAACGACCAACGCTTCTTTTATAAAGATTTTTTAATCCCGGTTTCACAAGGAGACGATGCTTCGGTATTTGGTCCCTTCTGCAGTAGCTGTTCAAGTCTCAAGCTATAACCACTGATTCACAAACAGCCGTCTGTCTCCGCTGCACACTTCCACTGGCAGAATATTTTCTCCACCCACAAACAACAGAATGATCCTTATTTTACGATCACATTCGTACATTACCTCATGTTATTCCATACTGGAATAATTTTGTGATTCACCATGGAAAAGGCTTTTCCCACACCAATATTTAATTACAAACTAAATTAAAGATATTTCCTTTCAAATTCTCCACAGTTGCTACCCTGCTAAAAATGATATAAAATCTAGATTTAAGAAAGACGTTGAAATAAACTGTAAACCACTGTTCATTAGCTGGACAGTTTTGGTTAAATGTGTGAATGTTTATTTTATTATTATTGATTCCAACTTGAAATTCTACTGGAGGAAAGTGTTGTTTGGGCCCCTAGAAAATGAGAAAAGGTTTGATAATTCTAAAAGATTTGTAGTTCTATTATCATTACGGCAAAATTCCTTGTACATAAAAGTAAATTTGCTGGTAGAAAACCTTTACTCAATGTGCTCCAAGATGAACTTCGTCAATATATTGGCTCCATTAAACATTCATTAAACAAAAAAGCTACTAAAACTGTAACTGCTTGGACCAAATTTAATCTAGGATTTTTCCCATTCTTTTTTTAAAAGAAAATGAGTCACTGTGTTGTGCTCAACCCCCCAAGTTTTCTTTTTGTTATTGTTTTATCATTATTTGTGTTATTATTCATTTTTGCATGGCTGTGTATCCGTGGCTTTACTCAGGCTCAATTTACTAACACCAACTTGCCTTTCTTATGGAATGAGTTATATTTGTGCCATTATTGTTCAAATAAAGTAAATAACAAAACAAAACAACAAAAAAAAAAAAAAAAAAAAACACACAACCAACTTGTGTGATGTCCACTAACGAGGTTGTGTAACACATGAAAACCAAAATAAAACATTAAAGTTCTACTTCACGCTAATCAGTTCTACTGATCATCATCAGTGACGTACCACAGTCAGCTTCATCAGATCCATCCACACAGTCCAGCATGCCATCACATTGACTGTTACCATGGATACAGCTTCCTGTCTGACACTGGAACTGTCCCTCTGCACATGGAGCTGATTAGAAGCACATGCTTTGCCAGTTAATAATCAATAATCAATAAATGGAATGACCTCTGACCCAAGCTCACCTGGGGACCCCAGATCCAACCCGGAGCTGAAGTTGGCCCTGAATCCTCGACCATGACCTGAGCTGTCTGTGTAGAGCCACACTGTCATCTGATTGGCTGTTGAAAACAAGTCGTGAGCTGGGCCATCGCTACCTGTGAGAACAGCTGGAGAATACAAGAATAACAAGTCACCACCTGAAGAAAGAGCTCAGCTGACCAGCTCCAGGTGTGGCCGACAGAAACACCAGCTCACCCAGTAAGGTGGAGTTTGGCCCCACCCCATCCCGCACCTCCACCAGGTCAAAGGTCGCCTCCATGTCAAAGTCCAAGAAGTGGAGCTGGATGTTCTGACCGTCCAGAGCATGAAGAATCCACATACCTGAAGCAGAGGATCATGGGTAAAAATCACGCAGGCGGTGGTCAGTACAGGTACATGCTATAGTAAAAGTACTACAGACAGCTGTACTCACACTCAGCTCCATTACCGTAGGACTGTGGGTAGTTTGGGGAGGTAAAAGTAGAGTTTGGCTCCCAGAGGTCAAAAGGTCCTCCACAGTTAACTGGACCAATCAGAGAAGAGAGCGGCAGAGTCAGACAGAACCTAGGGCATGGGGGTATGGGGTGTGTGGTTTGTGTCTCACCTGGTATGGGGGGTGTGGTTGTTGGTGGTGGTACATTGGTTGGTTCAGGTGGGGCAGGGCCACAGAGATCAGCTGTCAGTGCAATGTCATCCAGGGCAATGTCGTTCAACATGCCTCCTTTTTTCTGAACTTCAAAAACCACCTGCAGAGGTCACATGACCAGTCGGCTAATTTGCATTTTATCTGAATATTATCTCATGTGCAGAGGTCCTGTGTGATGTCGCTGACCATGGCCTCTGATGTTAGGTTGAGGGTCACTTGACCGTAGTTCCAGGTGTCGCCATAGTTACCATCTCTCTGGAATACTATGGTAATGATGGACTCTGGCTGTGAGGAATGCAGCAGGACTTGGAGACAATGGACATCCTCACCAAACATGTGGTACCTGCAGAGACAGTTTACTCTTCTCTGGTTACTCTCATTTGTTTGTTGATGTCTGTTTTTTTTTATTTATTTTCAGGTGTATCTGGTCAATCTTGTTAAATTTTCCAGATGTTTACATGTATACTTGCTGTTTACCAGAAGCTTAGACACATGGGCTGTAAGGGCGGAGTCAGAGGGAGGCTCTGGATCCTGAAGCTCTTCAGCCATTGGCCGGGACTCGGAGGAGTGACGATGTAGAAACCTATCAGAGACCAGCACAAACTGACCCTTTAATTACCTTCAGACAAAAGTGTGACTTGTGTTGTCATGGTAACCCAGAAGTGAAACCTACCTGAGCTGTTCCCTAGCGTGTGGTCACCACTAGGACCAGTTAACGGTGGAAAGGTGGACCCGCTGGTTCGAATCCAGTCATTGTCATCATCCTGCTGCTGCCTCCAGAAACACCAGCCAAGGTCGAAGCTGCAGCTCAGTTTCTCCTGGTCTGAAAGCAAAACCACATCAGTGGTCCATCAACCACTTCAGGATCTGGATCTAAGATTACGTCTTACTTGACAGGCCGGAGGTGTTGGCAGCGCTGTAGGAGGCCATGAACCCTGACAGACTGTTGATATCATCAGAAGTAAACTCCACAGTTGATTGGTCGGTCAGGAGCCACACGGTTCCAGGAGGGGTGGAGCCTGAGAACTGAGCTACCAATCATATGAGCAGATCATCAGGACAGTTAAGATTCAGGATTTGAGATCTTTACTGTCATTATGCAAGCATAACAAAATTTTGAGGAGTCTCTCGGCTTAAACACACATAAATAAGAAAATAGAAATATAACAGGCACATAAAAAAGTAAAAATAAAGATATAAAAGATGTATAAAGCTATAGAACACGTATATTTACAGAAAACGAGAGAATTCCCAGCAGACAGTGATTTTTCCAAGGTGGATAAAGTGCATCCTGGTGCAAGGACGGAGGTCTGTGTGTGTGAGTGGTGTGAATCTTCCGTGTGTGTGTGTGTGTGTGTGTGTGTGTGTGTGTGTGTGTGTGTGTGTGTGTGTGTGTGTGTGTGTGTGTGTGTGTGAGTACTGTAGGGGGGTATAAGTGATGAATCACAGCTCTGGGGAAGAAGCTGTCTCTGAGTCTTTCTGTGGTGGTTTTAATGTTCCTGTCCCATACAGATGTTGGGATGCTGCAGGTGAGTCAGGGCCGTGTGAAGCGCTATGGAGACAGCATCCTCCATAGAATGCTTCTTCCTGTAGGTGAACTGCAGGCTGTCTAGGCCGGTAGGGATGACGTGGTCATTGAGGCAGGTAATAGTGGTTTTCTGGGCAAAGGCACAATGATTTGGACTTCAGACAGACAGGAACCGTGGAAAGCTGCAGGGACAGGTTGAAGATGTCCAGAAAAACTTCTGCCAGTTGGTTTTAGTGTCTAACCTGACACCTGATCTGGACCTGCAGCCTTGTTGATATGGATCCTCCTCAGGTTGCAGTTGTAGGATAAAAGCCCATTTATGCCCATTTATCTATTTATGTGGGTAAATAGTGTTTTAAACGTCATATATCATCTTCCTCATTCTTCCACACGTCTTTTGCGTTGCCATGGTTGTTAAGTCAATCAGTCTTTGTCAGGTGACATAATGCCGGGGATAGCCGCAGTGCATTGTGGGTAAATCTCCATGTTGGTTGTATCCTCGTTATAATCTTTGTTAAAATGGGAGTCTCGAGTTCTGTGAAAGGCTGCACTACTCAGTCACATGATAAGAAAGGTAGAAAAGTAGCCACAACATTAGATTTGCTTGAATTCCCACTTTTAAAAGAGGCTTTGGACAGCAGGTTGAGGACGTAACTGAGGCGTCGGATGGTCTGGTCGCAGCCGTGAGACAGAATCACTTCCAACACCATCTCCCTTCATGTGTGTTTGCTGTCGGCATTTTCATAAAAGCAAGTAGGTGAGTTTTTGTTGTTGCTGTTGTTATTGTTTAAGTAATGTTAATGAATAAACTTTATTTGACTTCTAAAGTAAACTAGAGGCAAAGAGGGAGGGATATAGAAATGTGTTCATCTGTTTGTGTTTGATCAGTGTTTATTTTATTTAATCATCTTATATAAAACATCTCAGAGTGAATGATTTTAAAGATACAGGTAAATACCAATAGTGCTCTGAGAGATCTGAAGTCATAACTTCACTAACAGCAGGTGAGCTTACCTTTGCAGTGAGACTGTGTTGTGGAGTCCTACGGTGGAATTGTGACGGATTAGCATTCATCTCTCTGGTAATCAGACAGTACACATCTTCCACTGCTAACTTAGCATTAGCTCACGGTGGTATGTAGGCCGCTCTGATCAGGGCCGAGCTGAGTTCTCTAACCAGTTTAAACGGTTTGCACTTCACTGACAGATATTCCAGGTCGGACAGTAGATTGTTCCAAACATGTTCGTAGCTGTACACCACAAGTTGTAGCTCCACCGCTACAATGGAGATATTATTGTCCAGCCAATTCTCAGTGAAGATTCCCACACAGCTAACAGTCTTACGTGAAATAATCCTCAGCTGAATTTTGTCCAGTTTGTTGGCGAAAGATCTGCCGTTGGGGAGGAGGAGATTGGGTAGAGCCAGTCTGTGTGGGTAGGCTTGTAGCCTAGCACGCAACCAGCTCTGCTTATCCACGATATCGTCTGCCTTTCTGGCTAACTAAAGTCTAACAATGAAATTGCTCAAGCGGTGTCATACAGCTGGTTCCGTTTGTATTTACAGTGTTACACCTGAACTTACCTTAAGGCCCCAACAGCGGTCTGTGAAAAAAGCTGCAGATTAAATTCTGTTTACCTGTTAGCTGTTTGTTTGGTCCAACATCTTCGTAAAGTCTTAGAATATCCATGTTTTCTTCAGTTTCAAACTGATGGAAGTTGACCTGAACTGAAAGTCCTCTGTCAACTCTGAAAACAACATAAACTCTGTTATGTCACAGAAACTGCTTTCACATTGTAATTCTTCCACAAAACAGCTCAAACACAGAATCTAAGCTCAGTGTACTGGTACGTAACCTCCTTACAGAGTCGTAACTCGATGTTACGATACATAAACCTCCTTACAGAGTCGTAACTCGATGTTACGATACATAAACGTCCTTACAAAGT
>JBAGKP010000017.1:30671218-30681639 GCA_037177255.1 Melanotaenia maccullochi
ACACACACACACACACACACACACACACACACACACACACACACACACACACACACACACGCACACACACACACACAGTGCACAAGTCTGAAAACATGTTAACCAGGTCCAGCTCATAGAACCTTCCCGCCGGCTTTTAGTCCCAGTAAAACCAGTTCATAAAGCCTTCTCACTGGCTTTTATTCTGGCTTTACTGCGACTGAACCCATGTAAACATGGCCTTCCGGCCATTCTCCTAGGCTGTCTGGAAGGGGTGGGGGTACTGTCACACCCTCACTTGGTCCAGCCAGGCACCACAGCCACCAACCTGAATCACTCCCCTGATCATCTCACCCTCCAGTCCTGCACTACAGCCAAGCGGTCCCCAGATCCCTAACCAGTCACATCCATTTCCCATTTACTCATCAGTCCTTATATACCCCAGCACCACATTCACTCCCTATCGAACCTTAACCTATGCACCTACTTGGACTTATCCTCTTCCCTGCTCCTCTGTCAGCTTCACTGGTTTCCTCCCAAGATGTAAGACCATTCATCCCATCTCTGTTGTTTAAAAAGTTTTGATAATCTTCCTTTGTCTCCAAGGCGGTCATGTGTAACAATAACTGAATTTGATTGTCATGTAAATGTTGTATAAAAATATTTATCTGAGAATGTCTTTAACATTCAAGTAAAAATGCTGCTGTTACACAGCCAGCTGGAAACGAATCAACATCGAATCAAATCAGATTTAATCATAATGTAATCGAAACAGGCTGTTGTGAATGGAATCAGGAAATGAGTGATGACATCCAGCCCTAGTTCAGACTGAATCCACCTGGTTCCAAATCAGTTCCGAAAAATTCCAGACCAAGTTCCAAAGCAGTTTAGACTGAACCAGCCTGGTTTCAGACCAGTTCAAAACAATTCCAGACCAAGTGTAAGACTGAATGTTCAAACTAAACCAGTCTGGAATAGCGGTGAACAGTGATGTAAGCAGAACAAGGTCTCTGAGGACCTCAAGAGCTCATGGTAGAGTACGTAACAAAGAAAACAGGAAGTCAAACGGAAGGTAAAAACAGGGCAGAAGAATCTAATCTAAAGACGACATAAACCCACATTGACTGAGTCGTATATCATATATCATGATATATCATGATATCATCATCACCTCCTCGAGTGCATGCGCCCAGCAGGTTGACAATGTTGTCATGGTAACCAAGATGGCTGAGGATCTTCAGCTCGGACATTAGAGCCTCCCGTTCCTCCGAGTGAGCACTCGCTGTTGATGAAAAGATCAAATATCTGTTTGTCCCTTCACAGAGTACAAGAATGATTATGAAGGTGATGATGAATGCCAGCGGACTCACGCTTGAGCATCTTGACTGCGACTCTGGTAGCCTGGTTGTCAGTTCCAAGACCGAATGCTGTTGCCTCAACGACCTTCCCGAATGCCCCTGAACCCAACACGGCACCTGAAAGACAGCCAGTCAGAAACAGGATCGCAGACCAGAGAGGAAGGCTGAGGAAGAGCACGGGTTCATACCAAGCCGCAGTTTGTCTCGAGGAAACTCCCACTTCTGATTGTATGGCAGCTGGGTGGGGTCAATGAAGGTGTAGCTGTTCCCGTCAGTGCTCTCAATGATTTTCCAGCGAATCTCATATTTGGGTTTCTAGAAAAAGAAGAATAGACTGATTGTTGTTATTTCCTGTCCATTTGCTGAGAATCTGAGAGTCCGACAGATGGATGTCTCCATCAGGACCGGACAACTCCCACAATCCTCCCCTGACTGTGTCATAGAAGAACGTGTACCAACACCAACAGTCACCCACTTTTTAAATAAGATAAAATAATCCTTTATTTGTTCCACAGTGGGGAAATTTCAGTACAAAGAACAGCTTTAGAGATAAAGCAAAAAAAAAAAAAAAAAAAAACCATACAGAACAAAAACTATATAAAAGTTCTATATAAAATCTACAAAGGTGTCTGTGTAAAAAGCATGTATACAGAATTAATTAATTGACTAATACGAACATTTTCAACATTTAAAAAGACTCAATTTAGAAATTAGAAAGTCTCCGACTCGTTTTTGTGGATCCAAATAGTTTCTGTGAATTTGACTGGTTTTCGTGAATTGGTCTGAAGTGAATAAACTGGGCTATGTAAAGTCACAGTGTATTAGCTGAAAAAGTAGTTGTTCTAACAGGAAACCAACAACAACAACAGTGGTGGACATCCAGAGAGGAAACGGAGAGAACTCTAAGATGCTGCGGATTCCCAGACCTCTGGTAGAGGACCTGTGGAATGAATGGTGGAACGGGTCCGTTTCACACTGTTTGGTATGTTATTGGGATGTTGACTCTGCAGGAGCGACCCAGATCTCATCGATAAAAGATGTCTGTTAATTATAATGGATTAAATAAAGTTTCATCTACTCAATTACTTTACTAATTTACTAAATTACTACTGAACATTTTCGAGAACTAGACATGACTAGAATTCTTAGTTTAGGGTCCTTACAGACCATCTCTGCCATCATTCTACCCGGATCCCACCGTGAGGAGACTATTGTCTCTCCTGTGTTTGTATAAATAACTTCATGCTGATGGGTGACCTCACCTGTCTCCACCTGTAAATGGCGACCAATAGGAACAGGAGAAGGACAGCAGAAAAAGTCAGAGCTCCAATCAGAGCTGGCATTAAGACAGAGGGAAGTCCTGTAGAACCTGAAAGCAGCAGAGTTTGATCAATAACAGGATCAGTTTTTATTAAACGCAGCAATAATTTCTTGAACCTGATTGATCGGGAACTTCAGCTCTGACCTTGCATCAGTTTGAATTGATGAACCCGATCGATCAGAAACTTGTGACACTTACGATGAACGAAGACCTGACTTGAGTTTCCCACCAGGTTGTAAGCAAAACACTCAACAGTGACATCATCATCATCAGTTGACAGCTGAAGGTGTGTCCTCACTTCGTCCGCCACCTGTGATGTCACACCGGACAACACCTGGTAGACTGCACCTTCTGCACACCTGAAGAAGAGACAGAGGTATTCTATCTGTTTATAGTCACTCAACATGTTGGTAATGAACCTTTTGGCTTGTTCAGGACTCAGACAGCCCTTGTGGTACGTACGACTTCTGGACACCTGGACAGGTGAGCCACTGGGTTGTAGGTGGTGGATATCCAGAGCTGCTGCAGGTCAGAGTGGAGTTCTGCTCAGTTATGTCAGTAGACGGTGAACCTGATGAGGTGACAACATTCTGGGTTTAACCAACCACAGAGGATGAAAACAGTTCTTCCTACATCATGTCTTTAAAGGAAGAAGAGGAAGAGCTAGACGAAGATGAAGAGGTAGAGGTAGACGAGGAAGAGGTAGATGAAGAGGAAGAGGAAAAGGAAGATGAAGATGAAGAGACAGAGGTAGACTGGGAAGAGGTAGAGGAAAATGAAGCGATAGAAATATTTTATTTTATTTATTTAACCTTTATTTAACCAGGTAAAAAATGTTTGAGAACCAGTTCTCAAGCAAATATGAAACAGAGGAAGAGCAAAAGGAAGAGATAAAGCAAGATGGAGAGGTAGAAGTAGAAGAAAAAGAGGTAGAAGAAGAGGTAGAAGTAAAGGAAAAAGAAGAGGAGAGGAAGAGAAAGATGAAGAAAGTTTTCTCACGAAAGATCTGGAGGTCCACATCCTGTGAGCCGAAGAAGAATGCGTTAGAAAAATTAAAGTAATATCGGCCTCGATCCTCCTGACGCACTCGCCGCAGTAGAATGCTCGCCTCCACCCTGTAGTATAAAAAATACCACCTTAACAGTCATAACTACAAACCTTAGCAATTATTCTAAACCAAAAATACCACCTTAACAGTCATAACTACCACCTTAACAATGATTCTAAACCAAAAATACCACCTTAACAGTCATAACTACCACCTAAACAATGATTCTAAACCAAAAATACCACCTTAACAGTCATAACTACCACCTTAACAATTATTCTAAACCAAAAATGCCGCCTTAACTGTCATAACTACCACCTTAACAATGATTCTAAAGCAAAAATACCACCTTAACAGTCTTTATAATAAAAGTACCGCCTCAAGGATGGTTTATCTGGACATCACATTTAATGCACAAAACAATTTAAAGTGCTTAACAGAAAACATTAAAGCATTACAGCAGGGAGCAGGAGGCAATAATAAGTGTCTTAAAAAATAAACTTTAGAAGAAATTAAATAAAACTAGAAAGAAAAAGGCCAAAATAAAACAGATAAAATGTAGTAAATAAAGTTCCAGTTTGGAGAATCAACAGCTGTTCTAATGAAAGGCAGTAAATAGAAAAGTTTTAACCCTGATGTAAAACTGCTGAGTCAGCAGACGTGCAGTTTTCTGGGAGTTTGTTCCACATGTGAGGAGCATAAAAGCTGAACCCTGCCTCTCCACGTTTAGTTCTGACTCGGAACAGAACGTAGACCTGACCCTGGTGACCTGAGGGATCTGGTTGTTCATAACGAACCAGAAGATCCTGAATGGATTCTGGTCCTAAACCATTCAGGTCTTTGTAAACTAACAGCAGGATTTTGGAAGTCAGTTCTTTGCCAGACAGTAAGATTGGGTTAATAGCTCTTCTACCTTGTTTCCTGTCCAGATGCTGGTATCTGTTGTGGAGCTTCTTACGATGTATTCTTTCATCACAGCCTCACCGTTTCCACACCGACGCACAGCTTTACATCCACAAACACATTCTCTGGTTTCTAAACCCAATTTTCCTTTAGTCATTTATGGGGAGAGGGGTCTTTGACAAAGGTGAGCAGCTGCTTCAGGCTGCTGGAGAATGAGCCAAGTACACGATTGAGACACCAACACACTGGCAGTGCATTGTGGGACGCACAACCATAACACTATATCAGCAGGGCTGCTCTGATAGTAATTAGATATGATCATGTGGGCAAAAAAATAATTCATGGGCCGCAGGCCTTGTGTTTGACACGTGGTATTGGCAGAAAGACCACCTTAACAGTGACTATGAACACAAATACCGCACTAAGAGTGACATATGGTGGTATATTTAGTTGATAAGGTTTGCTAGGGTGGTATTTCTGGTTGATATGTGCTTTCAGCGTGTAGTATGTTAGTGGTCTTACCTTTCGCCATTAGCCGTGTAGTTTTCCTGGTATACTGTGGTGCCATTATTGTTAATGTGATTTGGTGTCATCCAGCGCTGCTCTCTGATAGGAGGATATGCTTTGAGCCGAAAGGTGAGAGTCACATCTCCACCTTCATACACCTCCACTATGCTGTTGTTGCTAATGTTAGTAACAGTAGTTTTGTTAAGGTTCATTCTGTTAGCGCTAACATTAGCAATCAATTCTTCTTTTGTTTCCTGAGGTTGGCTGCTAATGTTAGCAAACAGATCTTCTGTGACTTTCATGGTGCGCCTCTTCAGGTAGATCTGCAGATAGGGCCGATCTGATGAAGAGGAGAAAGGGTCAACATTCATTTCATTTATTTATTTATTTCAGGCAGTTGCATTGGCAGTAAGAAACACAAAAGAGAAACAGGTGAAACATGCAAGTCTGTCGATTTTCAAATAAACCAAAAATAGAAAAAGAAAAATGCAAAAAATTAAATAAATAAATAGAAAACTATATATTGCCTGAAAGGAAAGTGGGAAGAAGAAAACTTATGTATTCCCACCCCACTTTGCATTCCAGATTGCAACTACAACTTTTGTACTATACTCACAGACAAGTGCTAAGTTCTGACAATAGGTACAGTAGGAACACGATAACAAAGGCAGTACAGCGATCTTATACACATTAAGGTAACCTTTCATTATACTGAGACCAGATTAGATGCTTATATAACATTTTGAATCTGTGGACATTTCAACATTGTTTCTGTTGTGAGCTCAGACTGTTCCAGAGTTTCACCGCAAATACAGACACAAAAAAACTTTTGTAGTAGTTCGGAATTTAGTTAAGATAAAGTCTCCAAAGCCTCTCGTTTTATAATCACTTATTCGAACTATAAAAAGCTGTTTTATTAAATGCTTTGAATGAAATTATAGATGTTTTATAATTTACAAGATCTGAAAACTTTAACACTGTGAAAAAAAAAAATATATATATATAAGTATGGTCCAAAAATCCAACCTTATGCATAATCCTCATTGCACGTTTCTGTAAAACAACCAGTGGATTTAATGTTGTCCGACAAGTGTTCCCCCACACAAGGTGCAACATAAGATACGGAGTGATTTCTTATCAAGGTATGGCTTAACTTTGGTTAAGATTGAGAGGTTTTTAGAGATTTTGGTTTGTATGTGTCTAACGTGGGGCTTCCATGATAATTTCTTATCAATTATAATTCCTAAAAAATTACTCTCATGTACATATTCAATATGAATACCGTCAATGGCGTTAAGTAATTCTGACATCTTATTTTGACTATTGAACATTATAGCTTTAGTTTTATCTATATTTATAGATATAGATATTTAAATATTCACCACTAAGACCAGTGTAAGTACTTTGGATACATTGAAAATATCATTTATATAAATATTAAACAGTATAGGCCCTAATACAGAGCCCTAGGGGACCCCACAAACAATACTAAGCTTATTAGATGTTGACTGCCACATTTTTACGTACTGTACTCTTCCTGTTAGGTAACATTCCAGCCAGTCTCTGGCTATCCCCCGAAATCCATAGTTTTCCAGTTTATTGAGTAAGATTGAATGATTAATGGTATTGAAAGCTATTTTAAGAGCAACAAAAAAAAACCACAGCATACTTTCCATTGTCTAAGGCAGTAGTGATTTCTTTGATTGCTTCATATATGGCCATTGAGATAGTTTGCTGAGGTCTGAAACCATATTGGCCTTCATGTAATAATTGATGTTTCTCGAGAAACCTTTCAAGTTAAGAACTGAAAAGCATCTCCAGAATTTTTGCGAACTGAGGCAATATAGATATTGGTCTGTAATTTGTGAATTTTTGTTATCATTTTTTAATAAAAGAATTACTTTTGCAATTTTAATTTTTTTTGGAAAGAAAACAGACTGAAATGATTGATTATAGATATCCGTTAGGGGCTTAACAGTGTTTGGAATAACTTTTTTAACCAGTGTTGTGCTGATATCATGACAGTCAGTAGATCATTTGCGCTTATACTTCAGCACAGTATTTGTCACTTCCATCTCATCTGTTGCTGAGAGTAAAAATGACACTGGATTCTCTGTGATCTGTGTGTCTCCTTACTTTTATCATATCATGTTCTAAGATTTCCGCAGCCAATTGTGTGTGGTATACACAGCTCAAAGTGATATTTTTCTTTTTTTCAGTTTGAATTTCAACAGTCAGACGCTCCATTATTCCATCGATTGCCAGGGTCATACTCATTACAATAATAAAATTTATGGACTTGTGAATGTCTACAGCGACCCCGCCCCCTACTTTGTTTGGTCTGTTCAACGATCTTAACTCATAATCATCTGAATTAAAGTGAATACCTTTGTCAACATTAAACCAAGTTTCTGTGATGGCAATAACACTAAAGGGACAATCAAAAAATTGCAAATATTCTTTGATTGAGTCAAAAGTTGCATACAAACTTCTACTATTGAAGTGGATTATTTTGCCATTTGGTTGGGCATTGTTAATAAACTATAAAAAATAATTACAGTTTTTAACGATGGAAGAAAGATTCAACGGATTCTATTAAAAATAAATATTCTTCTTCTCTATTTGCGTTTATTTATATATTATTGATTACATACCCAGCACTCTAAGTTGTGCGGTTGCCGTGGAGTCTCCTGCTTCGTTGGTGGCAATGCAGGTGTAATTCCCACTGTGAATCCGTCTGACAGCAGAGACATTCAAAGTGCTGCTGATGAGCAGCTGGTTGTTAACAAATAATCTGCTGGTCGTGCTCTTAAGGCTCTGAAAGGAAACAAACAACCACTCAAACAAATGGTCATCAGCAAAGACACACAGGTGACCTGTTGCAGCTCACCTGGATGTGTGGGTGTGTCCAGGCAACACTGTAGAAGTGGGACGGGTTACTGGCCTGACAGGTGATTTCAAAAGGCTCTCCTTCAAGACGGACAACTTCAACTTGACTGAGAGACAATAACGGGCACTGACGCAGTCCTGCAAACAGATGATCAGACAGACAGGTGTTCAGACAGACAGGCGTACGACTGACAGGTGTTCGACAGACAGGTGATCAGACAGACAGGTGTTCAGACAGACAGGTGTACGACAGACAGGTGTTCGACAGACAGGTGATCAGACAGACAGGTGTTCAGACAGACAGGTGTACGACAGACAGGTGATTAGACAGACAGGTGTTTAGATCGACAGGTGTTCGGACAGACAGGTGATCAGACAGACAGGGGTTTAGACAGACAGGTGATCAGACAGACAGGTGTTTAGATAGACAGGTGTTCGACAGACAGGTGATCAGACAGACAGGGGTTTAGACAGACATGTGTTCGACAGACAGGTGATCAGACAGACAGGGGTTTAGACAGACAGGTGTTCGGACAGACAGGTGATCAGACAGACAGGTGTTTGGACAGACAGGTGATCAGTCAGACAGGTGTACGACAGACAGGTGACCAGACAGACAGGTGTTTAGACAGATAGGTGATCAGACAGGTGATCAGACAGACAGGGGTTTAGACAGACAGGTGTTCAGACAGACAGGCGTTTAGATAGACAGGTGATCAGACAGACAGGTGTTCAGACAGACAGGTGTTCAGACAGACAGGTTTACAACAGACAGGTGATCAGACCGACAGGGGTTTAGACAGACAGGTGTTCGGACAGACAGGTGATCAGAAGAACAGGGGTTTAGACAGACAAGTGTTCAGACAGACAGGTGTTTAGATAGACAGGTAATCAGACAGACAGGTGTTCAGACAGACAGGTGTTCAGACAGACAGGTGTACAACAGACAGGTGATCAGACAGACAGGGGTTTAGACAGACAGGTGTTCGGACAGACAGGTGATCAGAAGAACAGGGGTTTAGACAGACAAGTGTTCAGACAGACAGGTGTTTAGATAGACAGGTGATCAGACAGACAGGTGTTCAGACAGACAGGTGTTCAGACAGACAGGTGTACGACAGACAGGTGATCAGACAGACAGGTGTTTAGATAGACAGGTGTTCAGACAGACAGGTGTTCAGACAGACAGGTGTTTAGATAGACAGGTGTTCAGACAGACAGGTGATCAAACAGACAGGTGTTCAGACAGACAGGTGTTCAGACAGACAGGTGTTCGACAGACAGGTGATCAGACAGACACGGGATTTAGACAGACAGGTGTTCGGACAGACAGGTGATCAGACAGACAGGTGTTCGAACAGACAGGTGATCAGACAGACACGGGATTTAGACAGACAGGTGTTCGGACAGACAGGTGATCAACCAGACAGGTGATCAAACAGACAGGTGATCAGACAGACAGGTGATCAAACAGGTGTTCAGAGCTTACTGCGGACCACAATCAGATCGAAAGGTGTGGATTTGAACTCTTGTCCGTTCTTCCAGCCTGAACAGGTGTACCGTCCTCTGAAAGACATCTTCAGGTCTGCTATCAGGGCTCCTTTCCTGGGATCCATAGTGACGTTCATACCCATGGGCAGGCCTCCATCCCTGTCCTCTGATTGGAGGGTGAGGTTTGTAACAGATGGGTCCGTAAGCAGACACGTGAACAGGAAGTCATTGCCCTCCTTAATACTAGGGATGCTGCGAGGTGTGACGAATACAGAGGCGGGGTCGGCTGGCTCTAGCAGAGGTATTATGGGAAACTGGATGTTATGTTTAGAACATAAATAAAAGGTCATGAAAAGAATCAGTGAGTCAGCCACATTCACCCAAAGAAGGACGCACATCAACCCAGTTTTAAAGAAACAATTTCCATCTTATTGCACCTACTACAGGGAGGTGTGGTCTTTGCTATACTTACTTTTGAAGTACAGGTGGATCCAGGTGCTGAGGTGCTCCAGACTGTGGTTGCTGTAACTACATGTGTATGTTCCTGTGTATTTGGGAACTGCATGCTTGATCTCCAGCGGGTTCAACAGTTTTTCTTCGTACTGCAGCTGCAGTGCAGTGCTGGATAACTCGACTGGCCTGTTACCGTGGCAGCTAAGGTTGAAGGCGGAGCCATCACTAAGAACCACTTCTGATTGGTTTGGTAGGAATTTTGCATTCAGGTGGATCCTTGGTTGACCAGGATTTTCTGAAACAAGGACACAGTAAAGGTTCATGTCCAGCAACAATAAGAGCAGAAGAGAATACCGAAGACCCCCCCCCCCCCATGGGGTTTGACCTATCCATAAATCCATCCCTCCATCCATCCATCCATCCATCCATCCATCCATCCATCCATCCATCCATCCATCCATCCATCCATCCA
>JBAGKP010000017.1:31377236-31387354 GCA_037177255.1 Melanotaenia maccullochi
GTTCAGGGACGCAGCGACATGTTCAGACTGAAACAACCGCGTCAGTCATGTGACTCAGTGTGGTGATGCGTTCAGGGACGCAGCGACATGTTCAGACTGAAACAACCGCGTCAGTCATGTGACTCAGTGTGGTGATGCGTTCAGGGTCCTCTCTGTCTTCTCTGAAGGCAGGTAGCTATTGATGCTGTCGTACACCTGAGTGTTCACACCTGTCACTGAAACCACCTCCAACTCTGTGTGTGTGCTGTGACATCACACCCTGGTGGTCATGTGACCTGTGCCAGGGCTGAAGGTCCGAGTTAATCTGCAGGAAACACAAATTTTCAGAGATGAAGAAATAAAACCAGAAACTCTGTTCTATTTATTTAAACTTTGAGTTGCTGATGAAATTACTCATCCCAATCCAGGTCTGATCCGGTTCTGATCCAGCTCTGATCTGGTTCAGGTCCAGCTCTGATCCAGCTCTGAATGGGTCCTGATGTGGCAAATGGACTGTATTTCTACAGGCCTTCTAATCCCATCTCCCCCTCATACACACATCTATGGTTACATACAAAATGCTTTCTACTATCCTACACACTCATACCCTGATAGACACATTGGGGGGTCAACATGGGGTTCATGGTCTTACCCAAGGACACTTATCAAGAAGAAACCTGAAATCGAACCACCGCACACTTTCTGGTTGGTAGACCACAGCTCTTTCTCCTAGCCACCTTGATCCAGATCTGTTCCTGATCCAGTCCTTATCCAGTACTGATCTGATCCAGTCATAACTGACAGACCTTCTGAAAACTGAAAAACTGATCATCTAGACCAGTGGTTTTCAAACTGGGGGTCTGGACCCCATGGGGTCGCCAGATATTTAAATCCGAGATTTATCAAATAGGTTATTTTTTACCTGTAAAATGAAACCATTAATGAAGATAAATCACATTATTTTTAACTCTGTAACACACGCCACAACGTTAGCACACGCCACAACGTTAGCACACGCAACATCAGAGATCTGAATCTGACTTCATGTCTGTGAAAGAAGCTGATTTGGGGCACAGCGGTGGACCACTAGGTACCAGTTTATCGTCCTTGTTTAGGAAGATTCTGACGGTTTTCCAGCCTCACGTGCAGAGCACGCTGCGGGACCCGTCTGACACGCCATCACTAGTCTTGCAGGGGGGCAGATGCAAATACCAAACATATCTTGGGGTTCATGGCTCAAAAAGTTTGAAAACCACTTCTCTAGACTAATTTAGAAGGTTACAATAACATTTGAGATAAAGACATGAGGACTAGACTAGATCTGGACTGTGGGTCAAGACTCTGGAGTCAGGATTTGGACTCTGGAACTGGACTTTGGATCTGCACCCTGGATCAGGACTCTGGATCTGGACTCAGGTTCTGGTGTCTAGGTCTGGATTTGCACCCTGGACCCAGGATCTGGACCCTGGATCAGGACTCTGGGTCTGGTCGTATTCTCGGTGTGTTTACTGCGGATTTTTATGGTTATTGATCCGTATTATTTGTAGTCAGAATAAAATCTGTGAAACGACCAGATTCAGTTTTTTCAAGGATGCAGAGACCTGAACTGTCGGGTTTCTGAAGAAGCTTCAGAGGATCAACCGTAAACCAGTTTCAGTTCTGTAGCTTCTAAGAAAACCAGTAGATGGGCGGTTCGAACCGGATGGATCAGCTTTACTGGTAAACCTGATTCTTGTAAATCTCACAGAGGTGGAAGAGAGAAACTCACAGTCCGCGTGTCTCAGCAGCTAAAGCTAATTTCCTCCCAGCAGATTGCTTCAGTATTTATATCAGTGTTCAGGTTTTGTGCGAGAACAAATGAATGAATAGAATTAAAGTTTTCTACTAAACAGAGAACCTGAAATTAAGTTTTTTGTTTTTTTTTTCCTAAAACTTTATTGATCCAGACTGTGCAGTTCCTGAAGCGGTGTTTCTGTCGGTGTGATAGTTTTCTGCCTGACATCGGTGTCATTGTGAAGAATATGCTGGAGCTGAAAAGTCTTGGGTGAGACGGTTTTCAGGCTGTCCTGCAGCCGCTGGGCTGTTAGCGATGCGAGCGTCAGACTGCTGAGCTGGGAGCGCCGTGGCCATGAGATCGCTCCTTCATCTTATTCACTGTTTATTAGAAAGTTGCACACGCTAATGCTGAACTGGTGGAAAAATGAACCCTAGACGGGCAGGTGAGTTTATGACATCACTGAAAACAAATATTTAAATGAATATTTATAGGTTAGGCAGTTTATTTGTACAAACATTTCATGTACAGGACAATTCAAAGTGCTTTACAGAAAACAAAAACATTACAGATATTTAGAAATAGTAAATGGCTTCAACACATAATCACAATAAAACAATAAATTACAATAAAATGATTAAAAGTTAACGTGCAGATTTCATGCATAGACATGAGAAAATAAAGGTTTTTAACCTGGATTTAAAAATGTCCACGTTTGGTGAAAGTTTAATTTCCACTGGCAGCAGAACAGCTAAATGCTGTTTAGTCTGGACTCTGGTCTGGACTAGTGGACCTGGGTCTTTGGAACTAAGCGTGAACAATGTGTTAAGAAACGGTATCTCTCTGTGCCCGATACACAAGTGTGTGTTAACCTACAGGAAAGAACGAAGGGTTCCCATAAACCGCTGCGTCCTCATATCATCTGGTAACACACACGGTCCCCATGACACATTTATAAACACACAGAAACACGTTGTGGTTTGTTTGGTTGTCAAATCAAGCTTATTGTCATTTTGCTGTGCATACAATGGCAGTGCAGATGAGATTAGAGGACATTTCTCCAGGATCTACTAAAAAAAAGAAATAAACCAAATCTAAAACTAGTTAAAACATCCACTCTTATGACCAAATGTCAGTTGGTACATCTACCTGCCCTCCAGTTTCTGAGCACCCGACCTGGGAATATTGTCCGGACCTGCCGTTCTGCGTGGGTTGACCCTGGTCAGGGATCCCTGAGTGTCTGCTGCGATGATGGTGAGAGCCGGCCTGATGGAGGCGGAGGACCAACCCTCTCTCTGATTGTCGGGTTTGTTGCTTCAAACCGTGCAGAGAAGTTGTTGAGCCTGGAAGAGAAGCGCTGTCGTCACCAACCCCCACCTGGTCTGCTAGTCCGTCAGCACCTCTGTGCACGTCCAGGGTTTTTGGTTTCCACGGGCAGAGGTCTTCGTTACAGTGACATCCTCTACACTTTGAAGTGTAGCTGGTTACTGTCTCAGCATATTCCTCAATGTCAGTCTGATCACCCTGGGACTGAAAACTGGGACTGGACTAACTTGAAAACCTCCCAGTCAGTGTTCTTGAAGCAGTCCTGTAGAGCAGAGGATGCACCCTCCGGCCAGATCTGGACTTGTTTTTTCACTGGCCTGCTGCTCTTTAAAAGGGGTTTGTAAGCAGGCGGCAGCATAACGATGATCAGAGCGGCCGAGGTGGAGGTCGCGTCAAGTTTAAGTCCAACCTGTTCTCTCTGATTTGCTTAAAATCGCCTGCAACCACTACAAAGCTGTCTGGGTGTTTAAGAATTTGCTGATGCAGTGCAGCTCTCCAAGTTCCTCATTGCCTTAGCTTTAGCATTAGCTGCTACGATGACGTTGGTAAATTCCCTCGGCAGGTAAAATGGCCGACATTTCACAATGGGGAACTCTGCTAACTGAGAGCAGTGTTTGGAGCTTCTAACTCAGGAGTCACCCAAGGCTTATTGTAAGGGAACATTTCTTTGCAGGTATAATGACGTTCTCACAGAGTTTAACAGCATTAGCATTAGTCTTTGTTCAAATAGATGCAGAGGCCCTCGCCTCTGCTCTGACCGGGGTTAGCCTCCTCTCAATGTCAAACGATGATGATGATGTTGTTGGTTATCTGAATCAGGTGTGTTGGAGGAGGACCATGTCAAGACATGCAGGCAAGTCGGTCCTGACGACCTGGACTGAGAGACATTGTCCTAGAAAACTGAGGACGTCACCCTGTGGACAGAAGTTGAAACAAGGTCAAAGTAAACTTAATGATCCACGAGAGGATATTCCTGTGGACGTTCCACAAATCTCACCGCACTTCACAAAGACAAGATAAACAAAACAAGATACCTATTATAAAAACGGAGAATAAAAGTAAGTTTAGCTATTAGCAATAGAAAAACAATAAATAGTGAAAAATAGTACAATAATACCAGTGCATTGTAATACAAAAGCCAACAGGCACACATGTGAGGAGTCCCTGCATGTGTTTGGAGTATGCTGTTATGAAAGCTAATGGCAGTGGGAATGAAGGACTTGGAAAACTTTACCGTTCCAGTCTTGCTCTGTAAGATCCTACCTTTTGCCGGTGACTTCAAAGCAGTTTGGAGAAAAGGGGTGAGTAACATCACTAAGCATGTGGTGGACCTTTCTTAGTATCATCTCTTTGTACGGCTGAGCAGCAGAGTCTAGTAATATCACTGCTGGGTTCATTGTACCTTGAAGTTTTTCTGGTCTTTCCTTGCAAAGAACCAAACATGCGGAGAAGACCAAATGAGAAACAGTGTGCAGCAGAGCCTTGTAGAAGACCTGAAGAATGTGACTCTCAGGTCTAAAGCTGCTCAGATTCTATGACATCCTGAAATGACAGCTTGCTGTCTTGGTCCACTCTGAGGTTTCTATAGGCTGACACCTGCTCCACTAGCTCACCGTTTATCAGAGATTATTGAACTGAGTTTGTTAAAATATACATAAATCTCTTTGGTCTTTTTAACTCTGATCCCAAGAAAGAGTTATGATGGGGCCCCATGGAAAGCTAAAAACTACAGGGGACAGAGCTGATGGGGCCCCATACAAAGCTAAAAACTACAGGGGACAGAGCTGATGGGACCCCATACAAAGCTAAAAACTACAGGGGACAGAGCTAATGGATTTACCCTGGACGGATCTGGCTGAAACTGACATGACTTGCTCTTTGGATGTATATGAATCGGGCTAGCAAGTTTCATCTCTCTGGGACAACTCTCGGCCGAGCCGTTAGCTCTCAAAGTCGGAGGTGTACGCTACGGTATACCTCAACATGGGGCGTCCATTCCGAGCTGCGGACATCGGGCCATAACTCGCTCATTCCGGAACGGACACATGCAGGGTACCTTGCCCGACATGTCCTGTGAGTTTCACCTCTCTGGGACGAGGCTTTGTGGAGTTATGAGCTAAAAACCTCATGGCGGCCATCTTTAAAAATACGGAGCTCCGCGATGGTCGCCAATTTTGCTTTGGCGTTCTTTTTCTGCTTGGCCTAAATTACACATGTACACCCTTTTTCAAAATGCCATAACTGGACTGTACTTGGTCTGATTTTCTTCAAACTTGGAACACTTATAGAGGGGTTCACAATGGACAAGAGGTAGAAATTTGGGGACTCTGGCTTAAAGTATGACCGAGTTATGACTTGAATTAACCTGTACATGACTAAGACTTTATTATTGGGCTTCAGGTGAGGTTCGAGTACAGCGGTTATAACTTGGTCATTTCTGGACAGAATGACCTGAAATTGATGTCACGCAACCATTTGGAGTTTCTGAACATTTATGTGGAGTTTCCTCCATTTTGGTCCAGGAATAAGAGAGTTATTAGCTCAAACGTGACGGCCGCCATATCAATATGCAGACATGTCCAGTGTCTAATGTCCAGTTTAACAATCTTTTTCTGTTCCACCTAAGTTGCACAAAGCATGACTGAGATATGACCAAGTACTCATTGTGCCCCTGATACCCCCAGTGAAACACATACACAAAGTCCCATTTGTGCCCCTGGTCCTCTAGAATGAAACATTAAAATCATTAAAATTAAGTGGAAAACTGCAGTAAACACTGTTGTGTCCCTGGTATAACACAGTGAAACACTAAATTCTGATCGTGCCCCTGGTACTCTATAAGAAAAGGTCTAAAAATTAAGTGAAAACCTGAAATAAATACTTTATTGGGTCCCTGTTATAAGTATATTCCTTGTTCCCCTGGTACTTCAGCATAAAACACTTTGAAAATATTCACAAAGTGTGTTTGTGTGTTCCTCTGGTACTCCAGAATGAGCCATGCATACTACGCGTGACCCCAAATCCAGCCAAAAATTCAGGTTCCTCAGATTTCCTTCAAACATGGGTAGATCAAAGGGGGTCCCACAAAGAACAACTGGTGAAAATTTCAGGTCTCTAGCATAAAAAATTACCGAGCTAGGCCAGGTTGAATAAATGTGTACATGTCTAATACTTTAACATTGGAGGTCAGGTGGAGTTCAAGGACAGAGGCCATAAAGTGGTCATTTTCAACGATATCGAGCTGGAAATGATATCGCACACTCAGTGGACTTATCTGAGTCCACCCAGTGAGTTTCAGCCCTCTAGGAAAAAGTATGACCCAGTTACAGCCTGTGTACACGAACTTGAACTGAGCCTCAATGTTAAAGCATTAGCTGTGTACACATTTCTTCCATACATACCACATACTTTAAGCTATTGCGCTGAAATTGGAACGTGGGTTCCCTAGGGGCCTCGGGAACATGTGGTGTGAAGATGGTGATGATTGGGCAAAGCTGAATTTTTCACACTTTAACACTTTAATACATTTCCGTGCAGGACCCCGACACGTGCAGCAACTGTAGTCGTCTATGCAGTTCTAATGCAAAGGTTTTCAGGGTCCCGAGGGGCCCCAGAGTTTGCGTGGGCATGTTCTTATGCCCCCTCCACCAACCCTGAAAATTTTGGGGCCCATAGGGCCCCAGAAAGATCTTTTTCCCACTTTTCACCCAGAAGATAACAGGAGCTCTTCTGCTCTATGACCCTGAGACCATCTTTTTGAAAAGTTGTTCATTTGTGGAGGGAAAATTTTCCGGGCATTGTTGTGCGACGCAGGCTCAATATGTTGTTTTGGGGGGCTATGTCGCACGGCTGTCCACATGCCTATAAAAATGAATTGTGGTTTTTGGTAGGGAAAAGGACATTGGACATGGACGGTCATTTTTTTGGACAAAATTTGTCAAATTTTGATCACCACACACCCTTTCTCCAGGGCCCCTATCAGGATCCAAGAGCTGGGGGCCCTAAACCCTGTTGGAGGCTACTTTTTTTTCCGAATGTTGTAGCGTTGACGCTAGTCAACTCATGACTTCCTCTTGATGGCCCCTGTCCAGTTTGGCGAGAATCGGACGCAAAACCAAAAAGTTATGGCCTTAATTTATAATCAGGTGAAAGGTCGTCACCCACAGGCCATTAAGCTGCATTAATGTGTTTGCTTTGGGGGATTTTAGTCAATTTTTGACCCCTCCTATTTCGGAGGGGACGCTCTCTGAGGTCCCCGGAGGGTGCCCTGTGGACCGCAGTCAAAACCGTCCTGTCCCTTACTGACCCATTCTGTCCGATACAGACCCGTCCTATCCCTTACCAAGCCGCCCCGTACCAACCAGTCCTGTCTCTTACCATCCTGTCCCCTACCAACACTTCCCGTACAGACCCATCGTGTCCCTTAATGGCCCGTTCTGTCCCGTACCAACCCGTCTTGTCTCTTACCAACCTGTCCCTTACCGACCTGTCCTATACAAGCCTGTCCTGTCCTGTACAGACCCTTCCTGTCCTGTACCGACCCATCCCGTACCAACCAGTCCTATGCCTTACCAACCCGTCCTGACGCTTACCGACCCGTACTGACCATCAGATTCAGTACACTGTTCTCTATTAAGTTTTATTCATTTATGGGCTTTAAACAAACTAATAATTACAGATGTAAAAAAAAAAACACACAAAAACTTTGGATTAAAGTGAAAATAAACATCAGATTTTTGTCCAGTCAGATCCAACAACAATGAGACATTTCTTTTTAAATGTCATCTTTCTATCGTTAATAATGAAACAGAATTACAACCAAAGAAAAAAAACTTCCTGTTTCTTCCAGCAGTGAAAAAACAGATAGTGGATGAGATGCTTCACCACGTTCAGCTTTTCTCAGCAACGCTGCTCTCTGAGGGAGCAGTGCCCCCCTCCACTCCCCCGCTGGAGGATGAGGAGGTGCTGGAGGTAATGGCCGGGTTGGAGATCACGGTGATGGGGACGATCCTCTCCTTTCCATCTGGCTGTGCTCTTTCCCGGGGCGCCTGGATCTGTAGCCGGCCACCCACCAGTGAGCAGGTGATGGTCTCCGGGTTGATGCCGTCTGGCAGGTCCAACTCCTGCCTGAACTCTTGACACCTGTAGGAGTAGGAGCCCTTCCCATCATCCTGCTTTTTCTCCATCCTGCCACTCACCCTTAGCTTCCTGCCCACCTGTTTGACCGACAACTCCTTCGGGGAGAACTCCTTTGTGTCCAGGCTGAGGGCAAAGCTGCTGCCATCTGTCCCCAGCTCTTGGTAGGCAATGGGCTTAAAGTCACCTGTGGAGGAGGAGGAGCTGTCGATCTCCTCAAAGATTTTCTGGTGCAGCCTCTCCATGTACTCCATATTCTGCCTCATCTCATGCATGTGGCGGATCATCTCCTGCTCGATTTGGTAGAAGAGCGGCCGGTTCTCAGGCCAGAGGCTGCGGACGGGCCAGTGCAGGTCCAGGAAAGGCCTCATCGTGACGGAGGATGGCTGGAAGATGCTGGGACGCAACATCCTGTTCGGTTTCAGTTGCTCTGCTTCAGTCTGGTGTCTCTATTTGTCTGGTGCTCCTTCTCCCTGGCTGCTTTTATACCCTGACACCCCCACCAGCACCTGCCCGTCCAGCACTGCCAGAAAGTTCCAGCAGCATTCCTGATGTGTGTGTGAGTGTGTGTTCACCAGCTTTTTAAAGACTGTGACTGAGTCGTGTAGCAGAAATAGAACAAAGCTGAGGCGTGTTGGCATGCAGCAGCTGAACACACACACTGTTTGTAAGGAGTGATTCAAACACAACACATTCCTGATTCCTAAAATCCGAAATCACCTCAAAACCAGGCCAGAACTCTTTATCACCCCCATAAAGCCCGGTGACCAAATCAGGACCAGACACGACAGTTATCCAAACGCACGCACACACAAATTCCTGTTTCTATTACTTCTGAGGACAGTCCATAGTAAAAGCCCCCAAAGTTTATGCTGGACACAGAAGATGGACGGTCACTTTTGACTGCACCAGAGCCGTCGATATACTCAGAGCCGTGACACTCTCATTGACTCCTGTGTAGAAAACATGGTGACGTACTTCTGGGTTACTGGAGCCGTTCAATAGTTCCAAACACCGGATCAGACTGCGTTCATCACCAATGCTTCCATTCGTTTTCAGAGGGAAGTTGATGCAACATCAGTCTTATAAGTCATGAAAATTCATGTGCATTCTGTCAGACATCCTGCAATAAAATAATTATGTCTGTTCAATGTGATAAGTTTTTGTTTAAATGTATTTGTCTTTGTATGTTATAGATATTGTCCTTTTACCCCATGGCTTCCCAGCTTTTTTCTTTAGTACAAATAAGTGTGGTCACGGTCTTCTATTATTTATTTCAGTGTACTGATCAAGTGCATTGTTATTGATAGATTCATAGAATTTGATGTTCAATATGACTTCAGTTAGTGGAAACGTATTATCACCTTGTTCTCATATTGCTGGTTATGTTTAGCCCGGTGCCCAGAGATGACATTTCAGGGTCCTGTGTTGTATTTTAGGGTTAGTTTTTTCTTGTTCTGGAGATTTTAATGCGTAGTAGCAGCGAAAGCTCGGGAGTTTGTAATACTTTTCATGAATTCTCTGTTAGGCTTTGGTTACTAATACTTAATTATTAACACCTATGAGACCATTTTAAAGACAACCATTTTTGACGTGACACTAACAGGTGGGCAGAGGTTACTGTAGCATATCGATTTTATGTTATTTTCTTTGTTTTATTGATGATCTTCAAATCTTTCACACATTAGCTTTAAATGTGTGGTTGGCGAGATAGTAAGCAAAACGTTACGAGCAGCCACTGTTACCCCTTTAGCTTTAGCTATTGATTAAAGTGTTTTTTCTTTTTTTTTTTTTTTTTTTTTTTGTGGAAACCCTTAAAACCAATTCTTTGTTTTTTCAAGAGTCTTCTCCACTCTTTTCTACCTTTAAGTTTGCTTCCCTCTGGACCCACAACCCCCAAACC
>JBAGKP010000017.1:31454741-31465314 GCA_037177255.1 Melanotaenia maccullochi
ACAGAAATCAGGATTTTTCATGTTTGCTGCAGGTCTAAAGATCCTCGCGCACCGCCGGTATTTCTGGTTCTTTACAGTATCTAGTCTGAGGAGGAGCCTGGTCATCTCTGACAGGAAAACACCCAAATAAGGCGCGAGGAAGTGATGACACCGCTGGAAGGTGTCCATGATGTGTGTCTGGAGTTTCCGGTCATGGCTGATTCGTGCTCCGGTCCGGTTGCTGATACCTCGCGGGCACCTGAGCCAGACTGTCTAGACCGACTTGGTCCAAAAAGCGTAGCACAAAAGAGCGCAGAGACGCTCAGGAACCAGGCCTGCACGCGCTCCGTCCTGACCAAATATGGGCTTCCTGCCCGCCATATTTGGGAACATACGTCATGCAGGAGTCTATAAATCTGGGAATCCTCACTGAAAACTTGGCAGAACTGAAGTCCAAGTTGTGGCCATCTGCACGTGAATGCAGCGGCGACGCAGCCGGAAACAAACATCTGACGTTGTTTACCCACAAACACCCGCAGCCACGCGGAGCTTTCCTCATCCTGGGTTGGCTTCCTCCGAGAAACACCGGCCCCAGCAGCAGACTCAGCCCGGCCTCAGCGTCTGTTCCGCGGGGAGAAGATCCAGCCCGTCCCACTGCACGAGTAGCTCCAGCTGAGCTCGCGTGCGTCCTCCTCTTCCTCCACTGAGATGGCAGCGACCAAAGCGGAGGTGCTTCTGTCCGCCCTGCAGATCTCGGAGCCGCTGTCCCCGCTTGACGGCTACCCGAAGCTGGAGGAGCTGCAGATGCTGCTGCAGAACGCCGCGGCCGGAGGTTCGATGCTGGCCGCGTCCGCAGCGGAGGCGGCCGGACTGCTGAGCGGGGAGTCCGCGGAGTATGGAGGTGAGCAGCGGGGAGGCATGATGGTCCCTCATGTTTACAGCTGAAACTCTTTCTTTATGCAACTTTACCTGTTTACTGTGAGACCTGAGTGATAGTTAAAATACCCAGTAAAGCACTTTATTATTATTTATCTGCTTGGTCAGTAATTCAAATCAATTATTTAAATAAGAGGTTAAAAAAACAACAAAAAAAACAAACAAAAAAACAAAACAAAAACAAAACTCACATGTCATGTTTCTGTGTTCTTCTTTCTCTGATAATATGAGTAATAATAATGATTTAGGAATAATAAACGAAAATATCTCGTCTGCTTCCCTCTTGCTGAAAAAAAAAAACAGTTCACCTGGTCTCCATATTAACTTCTAATCGTCAGTAATCCACCTTTTTATCACTTTTATCAGGCAGCGGCTGCAGGTAAAAGAGAGGTCAGTGAGTCGACATTATTTTAGTTAAAACCACCTCCATCCCAGTTTGCTGCCACATTTAGAGACATCAGTTCATCCAAGTCCTGCCGCGTTCAGGGACATCAGTTCATCCCACGTTCATGCCAGCTTCCTGCTGCGTTCAAGGACTTCAGTTCATAGTCTCCAATTAAAGAAATAAATCTAGTATTTCACATGAATTATAAGAGTATCAGTAATTTTTACATCTAGAATTTATTTTAGATTTACTTTTGAGTTTATTTCCACATGTGTGTAGTAATCCTGAGCACCTAACCTGATTCAGATAGAACAAGTTATCCCTCATGTTCCCCTAGAGTTTCTCCATGTGGCTGAACAGCTTCCAGTTCCTTCATTTCTGAACAAACAGAACAGAAAGAACTTAATGTTACAGCATTCTACTTCTTCTGTCCTCAGATTGTTTGTCGGACATCCCAGACCTGCAGAACCTCCCCCCTCTCACTCCTCATCTCTCCCCTCTGGCATACAGCGGCCGCTTCACCTTCGAGCCATCCATCTCCGGTGCCGCCAACAGCCTGTGGGCAGAGCCTCTGCTCAGCCTGTTCACTGAGCTGGTCAACATGACGGCGCCCCCCTCCTGCAGCTTCTCCATGTCTTCATCATCAGGGACATCATCAGCACCATCCCAGCTAAACCTCAGCAGCAGCTCTGCCGACATTGCCTCCATCTTCTCCACGGTTCCACCGTACACGTCGGCCACCGACCCCCTCCTTCTCGCCTCTTCCCCCCATCTAGCCTCTCAGTCCTTCCAACCGGGCACCCACCCTGCCTACCCCACGTCCAGCTCCCAGCCGGGCCTCCAGTTGCCCTCCAAGGTGGTGGTGATGCCGCCGTATGGCAAGCTCGGCTCGAACCAGGACCAGAAGACGCCACTGCTTACCCCGCTCTCTACCATCAAAGCTTTCTCAACGCAGATCCAGTCTCAGATCTCCGCTCCCCAGCTTGCCAAGTCCAGCAAGCCCAGGAAGTCCTCCACATGCCGCCAGAGCAAGACGCTGCCACACGAGCGACCCTACGCCTGCCCCGCCACCGGCTGTGAGCGGCGCTTCTCACGTTCTGATGAGCTGACACGCCACGTGCGCGTGCACACGGGCCACAAGCCATTCCAGTGTCGCATCTGCATGCGTAGCTTCAGCCGCAGTGACCACCTGACCACCCACATCCGTACGCACACCGGCGAGAAGCCGTTCACTTGTGCCGCGTGCGGACGCAAGTTCGCCCGCAGCGATGAGCGCAAGCGACATGCCAAGATCCACCAGAGGCAGCGGGACAGCAAGGCCGAGCGGAGCTCCTCCTCCTCGCTGCCACACGCCTCCTTGCCACCCCTCCACCTCTACTCCTCCTGCTCCTCTCCGATGGGGAGCCCTCAGATGGAGCTGCCCTCCTCCCACAGCGCCAATATTCCTGTTGGAAGCCTGCCATGACCTCTGACCCCGAGTCCGGTATGGATCACAGGGGCCGCCAGCAGTGCTGGGACCACCGGCTCCACTCGGACCACCAGGACAGCTGGAACTACCGAGCCCACAATGGACCAGCTGTTCTGAAAGACTCTTGTATAATGTATACATGTCCATACTGTACATAATGAATGTGCATATGTGAGCATGCACGTGGTAATATACCTGCTGAGTAGGTTCTGGAATGTTTGTTTGTTTACAAGCGTCACTAATTTTCTACAGCAAATGTTTCCTTTTCACAAATACAACATGTTGAGTCATTTTTGGTTCTACTTTATTTCACAAGGAGATGCTGACGGTTCTGATCAAGGTTCCAATCAGGATCGGTGGTTCCGCTCAGGGTTCCGATTGACATTCCAATCAGGATCGGCTGTTCTGATCAAGGTTCCAATCTGATAAATTAGTAATTTTAAAATTAACATTAAGTTAAAAATTAAAAGTTTCTGTAACTTTCCTCACAGATTAGTGGATAAACTATCAATTTGAGGCAGAATTGAGTGGATTATAGAGGACTCTCCATCTGTAGTCTGGCTTTCATGCCAGTAAATCCTGTGTGTGTGTGTGTATGTGTCAAACAGCCAATAGGATCAGACTTTGTCACCACCGGCTCAGCAGATCCCTGCCGGAAAATCGACAGGCTTCAGACCAAATATGGCGTTTCCTGCTGCTGCAGCAGATGTCCTGAAGCCCTTATAAGGAGCTTCCTGCTGGCAGGACACCCAGACGCTGCTGTTGTGTGATGTAACATGGACAGACCGGGGCAGCAGGTCAGACCAGACACAGGAAAGCATGTTTAAGTCCTGGATTCAGGCTGAAAGAGTCGGAAAATCCTATTTTCTGTGTTCATACCTAAAGAACCCAGGGGTTCTCCATTCTCCAGTGAACAGGGGCCTTATTTATCCACCGAGCATAGAACAGATTCTACATTGTAGCATTCTAGCACAGGACTGAAATTTAGAATGTGTGTAAGTACAAGCAAATCCTGGTTTATTAAATGTGATAAGTACTATCTGTTATAAACTCCACCTGGTCTAAATATCCATGCTCCTGCAGGTTCAAGTTCATTGCCATTCAGAAACGCCATTGACCATATATGGTAGCAGCAATATCTTTAAGAATGCGTCAGTGGACCTTATTTCTCTCAGAAATCATAGCAACGAGGGCAAGAAGAGGAATGTCTGAAATGGAGGTACTTGTAGGAGAAGTAGAGAGAACCAGAAAATACTGTGTGAAACTCTTACTGCAGGAGTGACCATTGGCTTGGCTTGGCTACAGGGTTTTTGGGTTGGAACCCGCTGCCTTAGAATTAGCTGCTAACGTGGGAGCCCGCTGCCTTAGAATTAGCTGCTAACGTGGGAGCCTGCTGCCTTAAAATTAGCTGCTAATGTGGGAGCTTGCAGCCTTAGAATTAGGTGGTAACGTGGGAACCCGCTGCCTTAGAATTAGCTGCTAACGTGGGAACCCGCTGCCTTAGAATTAGCTGCTAACGTGGGAGCCCGCTGCCTTAGAATTAGCTGCTAACGTGGGAGCCTGCTGCCTTAAAATTAGCTGCTAATGTGGGAGCTTGCAGCCTTAGAATTAGGTGGTAACGTGGGAACCCGCTGCCTTAGAATTAGCTGCTAACGTGGGAGCCCGCTGCCTTAGAATTAGCTGTTTGCTATTTGCTATTATCTGATCACCAGCAAACTCACAAAGCCTGCCCATTGGCTGGAGATAGTCAGTTAAACTTCCTTATGGACATGGACCACCCCAAAACGTCAAACAACTTAGGACAAAGTATTCAGATTCAGAGATGGAGACTGAGCCTGCCCTTTAACATGCATGAAGACTGATTAAATCTGCCCTGTAAGTACCTTTTTCTCCTAGATTACATTTTGTTTGTCACTTTCTTTCTTGGGACCAGACTAAATAGGCAGACAGAATCTTCAGACCAAACGTGCGGACCACCACATGTGACGAGCCTATGAACCCTGGAGTCAGAATGACCACCCGTCCAGGCTACCCCTGTGAGCTGAGAGTCACCAGAAACGGTCACAAGTGGGTCGACTCGATCCAAACAGAGCCGGACGAGTCTAGATTCTAGAAAACATCCGGGTCACACCCAAGGACAAGTCTCGGACCCTAATAAATATTTAAACAACAATAGGGTCCTTCCATGCTTCGTATGGCTCGGACCCTAATAATAAACATTTCAACCACAATAGGGTCCTTCCATACTTCGTATGGCTTGGACTCTAAATACATTTCTTGTATTATTTAGTGTAGTCTATTTGACTGTATATCAACAAAATAGAAATTGAGAAATGGACTAGCCAGATCTGTCATTATTCCTAACCACAGCTGCTCTATACAACGTATATGAACGTATGACGACACCTGTGGTACAACCCTTTTACAGATGATAGGAGGACCTATCTACCGACCTACCCAACCATCAACCCGTTATACACCTATAGGCCTGTATGTGTATTTACATGATTGAGCCATCCATGTACATCATACAAGACCTGTGGTGTATCCTGTCCTTCATACATGAGCAAATAGTTCCAACAGATTTTTCTTTGGTTCTCCCAATTGGTAGTGAAGAGCAACCACGTGGTTCTCTGAAAGTGACGTTGTCTGGATGGGAGCAGATCTGCTCTAAAACCTCCATGACTTTTTAGCATTGATGAAGCTTCACAGATGTGGTAAAGAAAAAAAATAGAATTAAGTTCAACACACTGAAAAACAAAAAACAAAACAGGTAAAAAGGGCCAAATGTGGAGGTTGTTTATGGAAAATCTCAGACTTCATCTCCTGAGCCAACAGACCAAACAAGGTGAGCCAACAGACCAAACAAGGTGATATGATTTAGTCTACATCTGAGGGGTTTATTTTCTCATCATGATGCCTTTTATTCCCATTTCTGGTTACTTTTCTATTATCTCCACAAAAATAAAATAGTTACTAAAGATGATGACAGGTTTGCCAACTGCTTCGGGTAGAAGGCCTGTGTGTGTCTTACCGTCCTGCAATTCGCCCAGCCCTGGATGGATGTAGTGAATGTGGTGAAGAAATTACACACAGCTGTGATCCAAATAAGAACAGATAAATATTAATTTTACAGTTTGAATGTTTTCCAGGATTCAGTTGACAGAAAGTTTCTGACTTTTGTTACAAACACTGATAAGTTTGGGCTTAAGAAATGATGTAGAAGTTTAGTCAGGCTATGTCATAAACTCTCATATGGACAAGACATGTCTCGTTTACTTCATTTCACAATTAATCACATAATTAAACACCACAACTAATTGTATTGATCCCTCAATATAGTCATTTCAACTAAAGAGTTATGTTAGAAACCTTACAGCAGACAGTCAGTCTGCTTCCAAATTCCCATCTATCGCAAGCTATCACTTACAGATTCGATTCTGGATTGTTTCCTGATTCTCATCTACGATAACAGTGCCCCCTGCAGGCCCGGAGGCCAGAAGTGGTCCAAATTCCCATCTATTTCTTACCTCACTTATAGATCGCTTCCTGATTCTCATCTGCCACCATCATCCACTCGCTCACTACAAAGTCAAACAATAAGCTCTTTCTTGTTCAACAGGTAACAAACAAATTTCACCAAGATGATCCCAGGAGAACAAGATGTCTTGTTAATAACGCAATTTTTTTTATCAAAACTCTTTTTCAATAACTTTAAATAAAACTTGATTTTGCAATTCTTTGTTTTCCTCTGTGTGTCTTACATTATGTCTCCTTGGGTTTCAGAGGCCGTTTCCTGGCTAGGCTGGAGGATTGGTGCCTTCATGTTGGGTTTGCGGTACTGGGAGACAGTACTTATCTTTCCCCTTCCTGGCCAGTAGGCTGGTCCCCTCTCAACAGCCAGACCTTCTGCAGCAGTCTTTACCTGGAGGCATGGGCGATGTTTATAGCATCAGGACTAGTCTGGTGTTTGGGTTCTGGGGTGACTTCCCCAACTACAGGCCTCTCGTGCGCTTGGCAGGGGTAGCTGTCAGAATCTGGGTGAAAAGCGCCCTCCGTAGGCATGGGGTGCTGGTCCTCCACTTCCTAATGTCAAATTCCAACTCTGAAGTGTAGGGCGAAGACTCAGAGGGGGTGGATGGAGAATCAGGCCCTTCGTTGTACAGCAACACCTGGCAGGATTTGTTGCTGGTTTTATTGCACAATTCATTGGTGCTTGGGGACATTCTGCTGTGGTTGGGGCATTGGTAGACATGGAGGCAATGCCGCTGCAGGACCGCAGCCTCCATTTGTTGCTGGAAGATCCCACCTCCATCCACAGGGTCTTCATGCGAACGGTAGGCCTAGTAGAATTTTGGAGCCATGGCCGGGTCATGGCACATGGACGAGGCCACCCTTTTTCTTGCCCAGGTGCCTGTCCACCTGAGTGGTAATGCGGATCATGTTAAAACTGACCTGACTCCCCTACTCACCAAGATCTGCCACCTACATTAGTCTACAAAGGCTGCACTCTTTGCTCTGCTTGAGGAGAAGGGGGAAATAAAGGACTAAGCAAGGAGTTATGGAAGTTTGCTAGAAACATGCCATCCATTGTTCTCCTGATGGGTGTATGCTCTGCAGAGGAGGTAGAAGAAGAAAAGAAACAGTGAACATTCCAAATTTTGATCTATAAAAATAGAGAGGTGGGCAGTGGTAATAGCTTAGAATAAGGAACAATCCAAATGCAGGCTAGCAACCATGTGGGCTACTCCTGCAGAAAAATGTCTTCAAAACTCACCTTAGTTAGTTTCCGAGACACTGACTGTCGCTCTCTGTCTCCTCTGCTCACCTGCTCTGTTTGTCCTGCCCATCCATCGTTCCAGATTCCCATCTATCAATGTTGCCCATCACCCTTTCTCAAACCATCCAGGTCATTTGCTTCGCTTGCTTTAAGCCTTTTGCCAACGGGCTTAGATGGCTTACGCGCCCACTTCCAAATTTCCATCTAAAAAAGCATACGCTTTTATAAATACAAATTTTAATCCAAATCAGAATATTTCCCAATGTAAAATCGGTGGACATACCCTGTGGCTGTAAGCCTGTATGCCCCCATTTTTGTTGATCTTTGATGCCCTCCTGGGGCTCCTCTCTCTTTTTTACTCTCTCTCTCTCTGCCTCTCACTGGTGGTGTTGGAGCATGTGGTGAATTTGAATGAAAGTTTCCTTTATCTCTCGTTTTCGGTTCTTTCTGCTCGGCATTTATTTTCTAGTTGACACGCTTTATTCGTGACCACTGATAGTGGATTTTGTGAACAGTGGGTGGCCAGAAGACCATGTGTCCTGGCGTACATGGCGTTTCTGATACGTCTGGTGCCGGGCAATTTTACTCTATCCTGCAGGTTTTCCAACTGCGGTGCTCGCCTCCCGGGTTACCATTTCGGGTGTTCCCCTGTTTGTTCCCAGTGATATTCTGGGAAAAGAGCTGCAGCCATTTGGGAAGCTGGCAAGCAGTTTTAGGACTGTGGAGCTAGAATATAAGAGTGAGAAGCTGAAGCGCGTGCAGTCTTTCAGGAGGCAGGTGTTTATGTTTGAGCTGTCAGATTCAGATGCTTGATGTGTCCTTCAAGGTTAAACATGAAAAGGGATATTACATGGTATACGCCAGCACTGGGAACATGAAGTGATTTGACTGTGGTGTTGTGGGACACAAGCGGATGAATTGTCCTCACAGGCAGGCTGAAGGTGTTGCTGAGCCGGGAGCCGATCGCTGGGTACTGGGGAAGGCTCGGGATGGTACCGCTGCTACACCCGATGACGCAGGCCCACAGGGGGCTGACATCGCGGGGGCAGGGTCCACTTCTGATGAGGGGAAGAAGATGGAGGATGACTCGGACTCTGCTTGGGTCGCAGATTCTCAGCACAGGGAAGATTTGTACACACTGGAGGAGATTGATGGGTTTCTTGATGAAACATTTGGTAAATCCGTTACAGTATCAGATGTAGGGAAGTTTATTAGAAGTGTGCGCACCCTACAGAAGGGAGTTGGGCAGAATTTATTGGATGAAAAGAAACGGTTCAGGTTGAGGTCTTCTCAAGTTGAGTGTCTTCCTCAACTTTCTGGACGGTTGAAGCCTAGTACATAGAGATATGGGGAAGATACTGCACTGGGTGTTTTACTTTTACTGTTTGTTCTTTTTTTCTCTCACTTGTTAGTATGGGTAAGGTGGGGTGGGCATTTTAAACATTAATGGAGGGAGGGATCAGCAGAAGAGAGCAGTTATTTCTGGGATGATTTCTCAGAAAAGGTTAAATGTGGTTTTCCTACAAGAAACATATAGTGATAAAACTAATGAGTTGTAATGGGAGTTGTGGGGGAAGTGTGTTTTCTCTCATGGCATAAACATCTCTGCTGGGGTAGCCTGCCTCTTTTCTCCTGGGCTGGATATTAACATTGCGTCCACAGTGGAGTTGGTGGCTGGTAGGGCTCTGGTTGTCAGGGCGGAAATACACAGCATCCATTTCTGTTTCTTTAATATGTAAGCTCCTACTTTGGGCTCAGACAGGCTGGATTTATTCCAGAAATTAAAGGATCAGGAACCTCGTATGAGGTTGTCTGCCACCTTGACCCAGATAATTTCAGAGTCTAGTCTAGTCTAGTCTAGAATCTAATGGATGTGTGGAGGATTCACCATCCCCGGGGCAGGCAGTACACGGGGGTTAGAGTGGTGGACAGAGGTGTGAGTGCAGACAGGTTAGATAGGATTTACCTGTCTAACTGTTTCTGTAATAGTCTGGTGAGTAGTCATATTTACCCAGTAGGGTTCACAGATCCTCAGTTAGTCACACTGGATCTTCACATTTCACAAACTACCAAATGTAGCCCTTATTGGCCCTTTAGCATTAAACTGCTTCAGGACGGAGGTTTCTGTCTGAAGTTTGAGGATTTTTGGTCTCTGTGGCGATCTAGAAAGAGGGAGTTTATGAGTATTGACTCAGAGTGATAAACTCCCTCTTTCTAGATCGGTGGCAAGTGGGAAAGGCACATATACAGGTTTTTTTGTCAGCAGTACACCAGTCATTCTACGGTTTGAGTTAAATCAGTGATCTGGCATTTAGAAGAAGAAATCAGGAATCTGGAGGACACGTTGTGTCCAGGTGGCAGTACAGAGAGCCACAGACTACAGCAGAAAAAGAATTAATTGAATTCTTTTCTAAGCGAAAAGGTAATGGGGTGCTTTAGTTAGGGCAGAACATGGACGCTCCCACTTTGTCTTTTTTTTAATCTGGAGAATTCTGTTTCTCAAGCCAAGCTGATGGTGTGTCTCCGTCTTCCTGATGGTACTGTGGCGACTGACCCGGCTGAGATGAGACAACTTGCTGAGGAGTTTTACAGCGATCTCTTCAGGGAGGAGGCCTGCGACCAGCAGCGTGTGGCCGAGCTACTGAAGGGGCTGCCTCGGCTGAACCCCACGGACAGAGACACGCTTGATGCCGCCGTCTCTTTGGAGGAGTTTCCTGCTGCTGTTGGTCAGATGGCGTCTGGTCCAGTGGCGGCTGGCCTATAGGGGGCGCTAGGGCGCCGCCCCCCTGATAAGAGGAGGGGGAAAGGGGGATGGCCAATATATATTCTAGATTATTATTTTTTTATTATTTTAATTTTGTTAAAAAATGTAAGTTTTACATTGTGTTTTTTGTTTTTTGTTTTTTTTTTCTATATGCAATTCAAATAATTTAAAATACTTTCCCATCTACTGAGTCATTAAATCCACAGATTTGAACCCTTTCTGTCTTGGGGCGCTAAGTCCGAGCGCCCGAGCAGTGCAGCT
>JBAGKP010000018.1:39741-52006 GCA_037177255.1 Melanotaenia maccullochi
GACTGATGTTTGGTGTGAAGTGAGGAGCAGGATGCAGTCTGGCTGCGGTTCACCGCCTGCATCGTCTCCAGAAAGTCTGAACGCACGGGTCAGAGTTTACCTACAGGCGCGCACATTTTCCTGTTAATTGGTTTTTAAAGATCACAACTTTTATGGGGAGTGGCGTTCGCCACCTTCAGGCCCTGCTGCAACACACCTAATTCACATTAAATGGATCTTTGACAAGTTCTGTATAAGTCTGCTAATGAGCCATGGATTTGAATCAGGTGTGTCATAGCAGAAACATGGTGGTGCAAATGGGCTGGATAAAAGAGCAAAGGGCGAGCAGACAGGGGCCTTATTGATATAAAATAAAATAACCCTTTAGGATCAGGGAATATTCTGATATTTTCCAGTCCCCACTGGTAGCAGCAACAGACTGGTTAAGAAATGCTTAATGCAGGTGAGGCAGCTGGTGACGAGCTGCAGATTTATATTTGATCACATGTTGAGATTCTTCATGACCCTTTTTATGTAGCTATAATAATGACCCTCTTACTTGTGATGCGAGAGACAAGTGAGAGGATAATCTAATTGACAATGCCAACTGGGAGAATTTCACCACCAGAAAATGTAAGAAAAGCCACAGGTTAAAAAATGCACCAGGACAACACGTGGATTTTGTCTAAAATTTATTAACAAAGTTTAAAATCATAATAAAACCTAGACATATAAAAATGGCCACCAGTGGTTCCCTCCAGCTCAACAAAATAGTCCCAAACAAGCCAGCAGAGCATCTAGGGATGCTGATGCAGAATGCCTCACTGTGTGCAGCCAACCTATGTGTCGGTGAGTGGAGCCTCACCTACTTGAAGGAGTAATGGAACCGCAGCCAGACAACTAACTTCTGGATAATCAAAAGGCAATTTGGCATGATGCCAAGTTACTGCAGCAATTTAGAGAGAGAAAGCCAGTTCACCTGAAAAAGGCAGGACCAGTTCAGGCTGCTGCCATGGGTAAACTGGCGATCAGAGTCACCCAGCAAGACAAGCCACGCCAACTGCCAACACGCCACAGAAGGGAAGAAGCCGCATGCTGAGAAGCAGACAGCAGTGCAATTACCACTGGTGGGTCACACCTGATGAGTGCAAACTGGAGGAAGAGGAAAAGAATAGAAGCCTTTCCCACCACATTGTCAAAACTCTATTTTTGCTGTGGGTTGTTGCAGTGCGGGTATATCTGCTGATAGTTGAAACATGAAGCTACTAGTTATTCCAACCTTGGATATTAAGTAGGCCCTGTATGTGATGTCCTAGTATCATAGATAAAATATTAGTTAATAGTTTACACTGTGTTAAACTGACAGGAGGATATTTTGATTCTTTGGCTTGGCCTGTACACAGGTCCACATCTGTCCACATCTTTTTACATCTGCCCTTGTCCAACATAGAAACAGCTGCAAAAATGTGCCTTTGAGAAACATTTTATTGATCCAGGGAATTTTTAACTTAATTAGTGTGTCAGTGTGTTTATCTGGTTGTAAATGATGCGATTGCAGCTTTTTTATGCTTTTTGATTAAATGTTGATGCCTGAGGTTTTAGTTAACAACTTCACGTGGAGTGTGTGTTTGTTTTTCTGTTTCCATGGTAACAAAGTGGCTTATTTTACTGCATGAAATTTTTGTGAGGCCTGCTGTACCAAACATACCTCTACATGTGGGTTGCTGCATGGAAAGGTTTGGGAAACCCTCCTAAAGTTGGATGTTTTCTTCGTTTTCTAATGTTACATAAATTACATTGGTTGAAGTACTGTTGACAACTTCTTCTTTTTACTTTTGTAGTAAATATTGGTATTGGTGTATTATATTCAGTCTGGTCCTTGAGATTTACTATCCTGCAACTTTTAGATGCATCCCTTCTCATTAATATGGGATTCTTGTATTGAAACTTGTGATGAAGGTAAAGAAGAGAAAAAACACTGGACTGTAGTTTTGTGTGAATATTGGTCTGGAATAATGTGCTTAGGTAATTAGTTAGTCCATGAGTGTGGACCACATGTGTGAGCATATGCATATGAGTTTGGTTGGCCTGAGTGAGTGAATGACTCTCGGCCTGACTATGCGTCCCAGTCCAGCCCTGGTGTGTGAGAAACAACTGATTGCAATTGCTTGTCCAAGTGTTAGACCTTGCGGTTGAGTTGAACATATCGCTATATAAGCTTACCATATCTAACATATTTTTTTTTTTATGGTGGATAATTTCTTGACATAACCCATCAGTTTTAATGGAAAAAAGGTTTTAGCCATTTAAAATAAATCTACAAAATCTCAAAATATCCCTAATCAAGAAAAATTAATTGAAACTCTTATTTCTGATATCTCTTTTTTGATCAGTACATAAAGGACTTCTACAACAAGACTGTGTTGAGTCGCAATGGAACAGGACTCAGTGGGGAGACCTTGACTCTCATGTACTCTCTGACGGTGTCTGTCTTTGCTATTGGAGGTCTACTGGGTTCACTCATAGTGGGGATTCTGGTCACTCGCTTTGGCAGGTAAGAAATATATTTTTTAAAGGCTGTACTTGTAAAATTTTGTTTTCAAGTGATCAGGTTAAGTATGTACAGTGTGTCCAGTAATATGTTTTTGTGAAAATCAGAATATTTAGTGTATTTAAATCTGTAAGTTATAATCATGGTTTAAAGTCATGTGTAAACCTGCTGACAGATGTACATAACATGCACAAAGACAGCCACATAACCATTTCTTAGCTTTTATATTTTGTTTTGAATACGAGAAGAATTGGGACATTGAAATTATCTAAATCACAGAAGTGTTTCCAAGATAGTCAAAATAACTTACCTGTGAGGAAGACCAAGAATTGGTTCTGTTTTACCAAAGGATGCTCCCACTGTGTTTGGTAACTTGTAAAATATGCACATTTTTGTATTATTTTCCAATGCGTCACAGCTTGTAATTTCAATAGAAATGTTTGGAAATGTCAAAATTGATACAGTGAAAGTAAATTAAGAAAATGAAAAACAAAAATGAATATTTCTTTAAAAAGATAAGTTAAAAAAAATTAATCAAAGAACCTGAGAGTGTTCTTGGGTCTTGTTCCAAGCATCTTCATTGTCACTGGAGTCTTTGATGCTCAAGTTCTTGGCCTCCATGAACTTCTAGGAAAAATATTCAGAATGTCACATGGAATGTCACCTCTCTGGTGGGGATGGAGCCTGGCCTGGTGCACGAGGTTGAGTGGTTCCGGCTAGATATAGTTGGACTCACCTAAACACATGGCCTGGGCTCTGGAACCACTCTTCTTGAGAGGGACCTTGGACCCTCTTCCATTCTGGAGTTGCTCCCAGTGAGAGGCGCCGAGCAGGTGTAGGCACTCTCATTGGCCCGTGACTTGGTGCCTGTATATTGGGGTTTAACCCAGTGGACGAAAGTGTAGCCTCCATCCACCCTCAGGTGGGGGGATGGGTCCTAACTGTTGTTTGTGCTTATGCACCAAACAGCAGTTCAGAGTACCCACAATTTTTGGAGTCCTTGGAGGGGTTGTTGAAGAGCACTGATTCCGGGGACTCCCTTGTTCTGCTGGGGTACTTCAATGCCCACATGGGCAATGACAGCGAGACCTGGAGGGGCGTGACTGGGAGGAACGGCCCCCCCTTACCTGTTCTGTGCTCATCAGGGATTGCCCATAACTAACACTTTGTTCAAGCATAAGAGTGTGCACTTGCACCAGGAAAGTTTAGGCCGCAGTTCGTTGATCACCTTTGTAGTCGTATCGTCGGACTTGCAGCCTCATGTCTTGGACACTCGGGTGAAGAGAGGGGCGGAGCTGTCAACTGATCACCACCTGGTGGTGAGTTGGCTCAGATGGTGGGGGAGGATGCCAGTCAGAGCTGGCAGACCCAAGTGTGTTGTGAGGGTCTGCTGGGAACATCTGGCGGAGTTCCCTGTCAGAAAGTTTTTCAACTCCCATCTCCGGCAGAGCTTCAACTATGTCCTGGGTGAGGCGTGGGACATTGAGTCTAAGGGGGCTGTGTTCTGTACCTCTATTGTTGAGGCAACCAGCCGCAGCTTTGGCCACAAGGTTGTTGGTGCCTGTTGTGGCTGTAACCCCTGAACTCATTGGTAGTAAGGGATGACATCAAGCTGAAGAAGGAGTCTTATCGGGCCTTTTTGGTATGTGGGACTCCAGAAGCAGCTGATGGGTATCGGCAGGCTAAGCAGAACACAGCTTCAGCGGTTGCTAAGGCAAAAACTTGGGCATGGGAGGAGTTTGGGGTGGCCATGGAGAATGACCGAACGCCTTCGACAAGATTCTGGTCCACCATCCGGCTCAGGAGGGGAAAGCAGTGCTCCATCACCAGTGTGTATAGTGGGGATGGGGGCTGCTGACCTGAAGTACGGACGTTGTGAGGGGTGGAGGGAATACTTCAAAGACGTTCTCAATCCCACCAATACGTCTTCCAATGAGAAAGCAGTGTCTGGGGACCCTGGTGTTGGCTCTCCCATTTCTAGGGTTGAGGTCGCTGAGGTGGTTAAGAAGCTTCTCAGTGGCAGGACCCCAGGGGTGGATGAGGGCCGCCCAGAGTTCCTTAAGGCTCTGGATGCTGTAGGGCTGTCTTGTCTGACATGCCTCTAGAGCATCGCATGGACATTGGGAACAGTTCCCCTAGACTGGCAGACTGGGCGGTGGTCCCCCTCTTCAAAAAGGGGGACTGGAGGATGTGCTCCAACTACAGGGGGATCACACTTGCACCTTGTTGCCTCTATTTTGCTTTGTACCTGTATATATTGTGATATTGTGTCTTGTGTTTGTCCTGCTTTACTGTTAGTGTTGTATTGCTGCTAGAAATGTGAGGAAGCAATATATAACTTCTGAAGTGGCTGAAAATTTTATTGACATTTTAAGTCAAACTCCTGCTCAGAGAAAAACTCTACAATAAAAAAGTTAAATGGACCAGAGCCCTTCACTTTTCTAATCTTTTTACAGACAATAAAAACAACCCAAACTTTTTTAAAAAAATAGATCTTTTAATAAACATGGATTTTAACAAGTCCTCCATGCTACCATCAAAAGATGCATGTGAGGACTTTGCAGACCACTTCAGAAGTAAAAACAATGCCATTATAGCTAATCTTTTATCTTAATGGAATGTTAGTTTTACAAAATCTGAAGCTTTTTACCTGAGGAAACAGAGGAGAGTTTTGTCCTGCTTGATGAAAAGATGCTTGGTTACGTTTTCTCCCAAGTAAACCCAACAACCTGCCCTTAAGATCCCATTCCCACATCAATTTTGAAAACATATTATGATTTCTTTGAGTGGGAGATTTTAGATATGGTAAATTTCTCCCTTTAGACGGGTGTCTTTCCATCTGCCTTTAAAACAGCAGTTGTGAGGCCCCTTTTGAAGAAGAATCTGAATCCAACTTATTGTTTTTAAGTAAAATAATAGAAAAAGTTGTTTTTATTCAATTACACAAGTTTTTGAATAAACACAATATTTTAGAAACACAATATTTTAGAAAAATATTAATCTGGTTTTAGGACATACTACAATAAAGAGATGGCCCTTTTAAAGATTGTTAATGACCTTAAAAATTAATTTAGATTCACACAAACTTTCAGTCCTGGTCCCACTAGATATTAGTGCCGGCTTTAATACAGTAGATCACCAGATTTTATTAGACAGGCAGAGATGTCTGGTGGACCTCTCAGGTACTGTTTTTAACTGGTTTTATTCATATCTTGTGGATTGACTATTTTTCATAAGTATGGATACTTGCTTTTCAAGGACCCATAAAACCCAATGTGATCAGTTTAAGCCCAAATCTTTTTAATCTGTACATGATGACTCTGAGGGGTGTAATCAGTAGACACAGCATTTAATTTCACAGTTATGCTGATGATACACAGCTTTACATTGTCATGTATCCTGATGACCTGGATCCAGTTAATGTGCTTTAAAACTGTATTTTAGATATTAAGTCATGAATGGCAAAGAATTTCCTACAGCTTAACCAGGACAAAACTGAAGTTTTAATCATTGGCCCTGACAAGAGAGAGATTATTTTACCTAAATTATTTAAATTTAAACCTTCTCAGTATGTGAGAAACCTGGGTGTTCTTTTTTACTTTGAGCTGGATTTTATTCCACACATCAGAAATGTAACAGAAACAAGATTTTATCATCTTAAAAACATTGCCAGAATTTGCACATTTCTCTCTCTTGCCAGCACTGAGGTACTGATGCTTGCATTTCTATTAGATTAGATTACTGTAATGCCCGGCTTTCTGGTCTTCCTAAAATGAGCATTTATAACCTATAATTGCTTTAGAACTCAGCGGCACAAGCTTTGATGAAGACCGCAGGGCGGGAACACGTTATACCAGTGAAATCGCTGCATTGATTGATTTTAGTTTTTTTTTAGTAGATTATAAATATAGTATTGGGTCTTCTTTTTTTCTGATCTTTTTTTCGAATTACGAGTCCCCACAAACCCTGAGAACCTCTGTTACCAGTCTTTTATTGTTCCTAAAGTCGGGATGAAAACTTACAGTGAGGCCTCATTCTGCCACCACAGCTCTTGTCTGTGGAACGCCCTGCAAGAGAACCTCAGCACTGAAGAGACTGATGTTTTTAAAAAGAGACTAAAGACATACCTTTTTAGCTTAGCTTTTAAGTTAATCTTTTTTGTAGTTATTTATTTGTGCTTTAATCTTTTATTTTTCATTTAAGTATTTTTTATCAATTTATTTGTGTTTCAGTCTCTTTTTATTTTGTCATGTTGTAGTTTATTAATTTTTATGTAGTTTTTAAACTTCTGTTTTTGTCTGTGAATTCTTTATTTATATTTTTTTAGACTTATTTGATTTTTGTTTTTGTTTAACATTTTGACTTCTAACTTTTTTTTTAATGCATATTTTATGTAAAGCACTGTCTTGCTTTTTGGCATGAACAGAGCTTTATAAATCAAATTTGATTTGATCTCAGGTTTTTTTTTTTTGTTTGTTTGTTTTGTTCTGATTTTGTTTTTTATTTTTGCACATCAGAGAGACTTCATACTATTTGTGTTTATGTCTGCATTTTCAGGAAAGGCACAGTCATAAACACAACGGTGCTAGTCTTTATTGCTGGGTCACTAATGGGCTTCAGTAGAATTTGTGGCTCCCCTGAGATGGTCATCCTTGGGCGCTTCATCACTGGAATTCACTCAGGTATGCACATACAATTTTGCATAAATGTAGTATTTACACTGCTTATCCAAATTCAAGTACACACTACCCCTGGTCTAGTTAAGGAAAGATTTCTTTCTGATTTTATATTAAGTTGTTATGATTTTGTTGATATTTTGTTAATATGAAAACTGGGGTACACTTAGACCAGATGTTTCTGTACTATATCCTGAGAAGTAAAACTTTAGATTTAAATATTATATTCTTATTTCATATTCATGTATGTTTAAAAGTACTAAATGTTATTTCCCCAGGTCCCATTTTGTTGGCTGAATTTTAGACATGTTACCATTTTCTTATCCAATCTCACTTTGCAGGGCTACTTGCCACTCTACATACTAGTTCTGTTTACCTGAAATGTAAACTATTTTTCCTGATAAATTACAATGTTTCTATGGTGCAATTGGGGTAAATTAGGAAGGGGGTTTCAGAAAACTTTTCTTCTCTGTTCTTTGTTCCTGCAGGTATATCTTTAAGTGTTGTACCAATGTACCTGGGTGAGATAGCACCAAAGAACTTGAGAGGGTTCTTGGGTCTTGTTCCAAGCATCTTCATTGGCACTGGAGTCTTTGCTGCTCAAGTTCTTGGCCTCCATGAACTTCTAGGAAAGGTATTAAGACAATGTTTTCTGACAACATACAAGCCTTAAAATATCATCTTTGCAGCAATATTCTGGTATTGATAAAAACAAAATTATTTAGCTACAGTGTGAATGAAGAGTCATTTTGAGGGGCTATAAGTGTGATTTTTAAACATTCTCAACATCAATATTTTTTATCTGGAATTGCTGTAGGTAGGGGCACTAAGGGAACTGCATCACCTCTCTAGTGGAATCTGAACTATTTCTATGCTTAACCAATTCAACAGATTTTTTATTTTTCGTTATTCAGTCTATAAATGTTGCTGTTTTTAATATTAAGAAATTTTAGTTTTAAAAAATTTTCATTAATTCTAAACCTTTTCAGGTGCTTTCTGTGCAGCTTATTTTCAGTGTTGGGCATGCTACTTTCAAAAAGTAAATGCTTGTACATGTACTGGAATCAAACCAGCAACCCATGGGCTACAGAGCGGTCACTCTACCCACTGAACGATGCAGCCCCCAGTAATGAGTTATAGTTACTAGTTCCTTCTACAAAAAATAACTGAGATAGTAGCAGATTTACAGTAATTTAAAAAGTAAGTTAAAAGAAAATAGAAACTTAGAATTTTATCTCAGTTAAGGAAAAATAATGTGGGAGCTCAACACTAGAACTTCCAGGCTACAAAAATTTTCGTAGGGGTGTAGTCTCAGGGGGCTATTAACACCTCATCGTCTGCCTGTTCTTATGTAAAGTTACTGACATGAAGAATTTACACACTTTGCATTCAGCTTGGTGAGCCATCCAGAAGAACCTCCCCACCCCAAGTTTGAAAGGTTTTAACTTTCAGATCAGGTGTTTGTTGATCCACTGAGGCCACTGAATGAATTATATCTAAACTAAAAGTTTAGATGTTGATTGGTGCCCATGAGTCCAGTACTGAGTAGCTGATTGTTCATGAGTCCGATACAAAGTTATTTAGTGTTCATGAGTGTGATGGCAGAGGGGAAGAAGCTGTCCATGTGGCAGGAGGTTCTAGTCTGGATGGACCGTAGTCTCCTGCCTGAAGGGAGAGGGACAAACAGATTGTTTCCAGGAGAAGGGTCAGCTGCGATCTGATCTGCACATCCCTGTGTCCTGGAGACATACAGGTCCTGGAGAGATGGGTGCCTGTACTGAAGTTACGGCTCAAGTACAGCTCTACATGCAAGCGGCAACCTTTGTCTGTAAAATATGAAGACTATGTGGAAGTGCAAAAAATTTCAGTTCCCCCCTCATCCACTAGGGGCTTCAAAACAGAGCAAATCCTTAGACTCCCATGCTAAAAAGACCAACTTCACAAAAGAAATAAACATGTTTAAAGCCTGGTACAAAAACACATTTTATGATTAAAAGGTCAAGTTTACCTTCATGACAACTGTGAAGGGGGGAATTTTTTTCTAACTCATCCGTTTGGATATTATTTAGGCCCGAGCACCGAAGGCGGTGCGAAGGCCTATTGTAATACAAGCGTTTCTTCTTCTTCTTCTCCAAACTCGAACACATTGTCGGGGGACTGGCCATGCACGAAAACTCACCAAATTTACCTACCCCCCCAAAGCAATGTTGAAATTTACATACCGTGGGGTGTTCGGGACTGTTAGGGCAAAATGCCCCGCCACTGCATGTCATCAATCTTTATGAAATGCTTGGCGCAAACAAACAGGAAGTCGGCCATTTTGGTTCAATGTCGCCATTTTGGCGTTTACGGACCTCACAGTTGAACAAACTCCTCCTAGAGATATTATCGTACTGACACCAAAATGGCTCAGGTTGTTAGAAATGCATGTGTGATGAAAAGTTATCAAAAACTTTCTCAAAGTAGTAAGGGCGTAGAGGGGGCGCGGCCTCAAAGTTTGATGTCTCGACATAAAAGACGAAATTGATATAGCTCACACATAAAACAACATATCTGAATCAAAATAGCCACATATGATACTAGTCCCATCCTCAAGACATCTACATTGTAATTATTGGATTATGATTAGGCCACACCCCCTGGCGACAGGAAGTCATGTTTTTTACTCGAAGACCCACTTCTCTGACGTTTTGAACACAACCGGGGTCAAAGTGGGTCAGACACCTGACAACAAGTTAGTGATGATATCTGGTGAAAGCTGTTGCTTTACGCTGTAAGGCCAGACTGTTGCGCCATGGTGAAATTTGATATGTTGACATGACATCATAAATCAATATAAATCCCCCAATTTTGATCCAATCACCATCAAACAGGAAGTACTTGTAACCCTAACCTGTTGTACCATCGACCGCCACCAAACTCAGCAGGAAGGCTCATGGTCCGACGTGGAACTGAGCAAAATTGACATATGCTGGGATAGTTGCATAATGGCTCTATAGTGCCCCCTACAATATTTTAATCAACCAGCCCCACCCACTACGTGGACCAACATGCATGTGATTCACCACATTGCCAGGATGTGCAAAATTTCCCATAGGACCTATAGGCTGATTTGAACAGGAAGTCAGCCATTTTGAAAAATGTCATTTTTAGGGTCATTTTGACCAATTTCTTGGCCTTGCATTTGAACGAACTCCTCCTACATATTGTATGGTATTTACGTCAAAATCAGTCTGTAGCTTCCAGAGGCAGGTCTTATCAAAAGTATTCAAAAACTTTCTTAAAGGAGAAAGGGCATGGTGGGGACAAGGCCTCAAACTTTGATATCTCACCATACGAGACAAAATTGATATAACTTATGTAAAAAACAACATATCTAAACCAAAATTATGATGCCATATCCATGCTGACCACGCCTACAGGTCCACATATTGTCAATACCATACCCCTGCCCTCTGGAAACAGGAAGTATGTTTTTACCATTGAAAACATTAAAAACCTACTCAAAATCTTCAATATCTTCCTTGATGAACTCACGATTCACAATATAAGAAACTTCTTATTACATCATGATTAAAATGGCTGCCTGTGAGGTTTCAATCCCTTGCCATCAAACAGGAAGTGGCTATAACTCTGGACTGGGTTGACCATAGGATGTGATATTTGGCAGTTGTCATTATAGTCCCAACCTGAACATGTTACATCAAAAAACACTATAGCACCACCTCCTGGCCATGTTGATATCTGCAGATCTTAAAACCATGCTTTTGTTTGGATCTATTTCACACAATTGGTCAGAACATAGTTATGAGCACTTCTGATGTCATTATTGGGCCCATTGATGTACCAGGGGATCCTCAGAGGGAGACAATGACCACCCAAGGCAGAAAACCTGGGGATGAGTGAGCATACGGCTGCGAGCGAGCGCGAGCATGCTGAGGGAGGGAGGTTGCCAGCTGATGGGGCAGTGCAGTAGGCTGGAGCGGCGCCACAGGTGCGAGGACCTTTATCGTTGCTTGCAGCTGAAATTAATCCTGAAATTCGGCATAATTAGGAGCATGTCCTTTTGATTGATAGGTATCCAATAAAAAAAGGGAGAGTGCCGCACAACCACATTTTTTAGCCAGCTAACAGCATGCCTTAGCTTTAGGCTGCCTACCTCTGTTAGCTGGGTAGCTACAATTGCTCGGGATTAGCTTGGTTAGCTCTTACCTATAGGCAGCTCGGAGTTTGATGGGTGTCAATCATCCACCCCCACTTTTACAGTCCCCCTCTCAGCGCCACCTCTTTGCCCATTTTTGGACTTTCCAAAACTAACTAGCATGACGCTGCCAAGATGGCAATGGTTGGAACACCCAACAAGCTTTATTTTTGCTCTTCAGAAACCTATGGTTGACATCACAGAGGCTTCATCCATCGTTTATATACAGTCTATGTCTACATCACGAAAAACAAAACCTTGTTTTACCCTGTAGGGGACGTTATGAGTAATTTTTTACCCTCAAAATTCTAATGAAATGAAATGAAAAAAAATGACTAATTTCATCTAATTTCCATCCTTATCCACTTATTTACTAATTTTACTAATATTACAGGTGGTTTTCATCACAACTAAGTAATACTGTATTGTTTACAGCTCAAAATATGCAAGAGGAAACTAGCAGTTCGTAGTTAACACTGGCATATATTTACCCAAAAGTATTGTTCTGGGACGCACTAGTTAAAGTATGCAACATTTATCAGTTTCATGACAATCAGATTCATGTCACTGTCACAGAAACAAGCAGATGTCTTTTCTAAATCACTGGTGCTGTGCAGATGTTGGTGTGATTATTTAGGGGTTGTCAGTGTAGTGAGTGAAATTATGAACAGGTTCTGAGATTATACTATTTTAAACACATTGCCAGAGTCCGCCCTTTTTTCTCTCTTGCCAGCACTGAGGTGCTGATGCTTTTATTTCTACTAGAATAGACTATTGTAATGCCCTGGGTGCTCATTTATAAAGCTTGCTTACGCACAAAAAGCGGCGTAAGTGACTTTCTACGGAAAGTTTCTGATT
>JBAGKP010000018.1:231992-245233 GCA_037177255.1 Melanotaenia maccullochi
TTTCATGTTTTTTAATTGCATTACAGGAAAAAAAGAACTTTTTCACAATATTCTAATTTTCTGAGACAGTCCTGTAGGTTTTTGTGAAGACACCATGTTGTCAAATTTTTACCGTCTTCCCTGTACACTGACTTGTTGTCCTACTACAATGGCTTAAACATGGACAAGTGGTGGGGAAAGAGAGACCTATTAGCTTGGTTGTCCAGGGGTAGCTGCAGGTACCAAGAGGCCAACATCAGTGGTGGTTGTGGAAAGTAAAACTCTGGCTTGGGAGGAACTTTAAGTCGCAGGGATTGTCTGTTCATTGATCAGCGGCCAAGTGTAGGAGAGCAGCGCTTGTCCCTGGTTGTACTAGGTACTAGGTCGGGAGGGAAAACTACTGACCGGAACCAAGAAAGTCGTCAAGTAAGAAAGGACTACTTCCAGGAACTCCTCCATCCCACTACCGTATACTTCACAGACAGGAGACTGAGAACAGAGCTGAGGAATATGACTATCATAGTTCGAATTATGGGGGAGCTAAAGGGAACTCTGCTCCCCTAAAGATATTCAGCTCATACTTTAAGGGGGAGCCCTAAAAGTAGTCCAATTTCAGGTTGCATTTAATTTTTCCTTTAGGTTCCTGATGTTTTTTTTTATAAGAATAGCATTCATTTGTTGGCATTGTGTTCATTCATTTATATAATTTTATTTCATTCAAACTTCCAAACGACGTGATCCTTTGTTTCCTTCAGCACCGACAGCAGCTTGTTTGTCATGTGCCGAGAGTCCAAACTTGATATGCTTCTTTTTTGGTTGTTAATAGGCTCTTTCCATCCCTGCTTCTGATTAAACAAGCTATGTACAGTAGTAAAAGAGGATTTTTGGCAGTAACCATATTTTTTACCGCCCTATATAAACTAATATGTATGCGTGTGCACGTTACTTGCAAAGTCGTGCCTGAAAATAAGGCTTCCCCCAAAAGCCTAGGTGTAATTTGAGCCCAGATGATTATCTCGTCTGTATTTTTGTGAATTTGCAGGTTTATGTTCCCATGTGAGGGTATTGTGGAGATATAGGGTACTTTATTTAAGAATGGACAATAACAATTTTCATTCTGATACGATACCATGAGGTTATGGTACTTCCTCATCTGTCTTGATGTCTTTTGCTTCATAAAGGAAAATTGTAGATTAATATCTTTACTGCAAGGACAATATGAAGCATGAATAAAACCCATGAGCATAAATACTTGAAATTAATTATTAATTAAATAAAATGATGTGGTCTTAAATGGTGCCACACCCTTTTCCTTATCTAAAGCAGTGTTCTAGTATTAACGAGGACTTGTCTGGGAGATGTTACTCCATTCCCCAGACATTTGACCCATTGGTATAAGATGTTCCATGTGCAAGACAAATAAATATGTATTCTACTCAGTCTCCTTTCCAAGTACCTACACATGTTATTGGAAAGCTAAGATTCTTGACATGAGAGTTACCATTCCAAGCTACAATCATAACTGTAGATTCAGTAAATACTTATTTTTGACCAGTCATTAGTGCAGTTAATCTGGGGAAGCCATACTCCAGTAGCAGATGATACTGCAACAGCAACACTCCTGTTACATCAACAGGATTCCCAGTAAAAGTAGTCTAGTAAAATAGCTGGGCTACAATTTTGACTGGCAGATATCAAAGTATGAACACCAGAGTATCATAATGGACATCCCTATGTGCGGTCACTGTGGTTGGTTATTCGGTCCTTTTATAACCAAACCAAGATCTGAATCCATGTTCATGTCACAAAGTAGAGTTTGTTTATAGTGAATTTCAAGCTATGTTGGATAGAAAGAATGTTCAGATTGGAACGTTGTCCCACTGCTAACTGACAGATTATACGTTGCTACTTGACTCAGAACATTTTAAAATAGTCATGGATATGATCCTGACTGAAGATTTCAGAAGTTGAGGTTATCTCTTTTTCTTGACCCTGGTTTTGCCACCTTTATTTAGTTATGAAAAAACAGCTTTGTATCCTTTAGACATAAATGGATTTCTTTTTGTGTGGCATGTGCTAAGTTCTTTGGCTGTAGTTGTAAGAAGCAAATGAGGAGTTACTGCACCACACAGGCCTAAACTCAGCTTCATCCCAGACTCCCCATCAGCCCTGATTTAGCTCTGAGACCCTGGCAATGAGAGAGCTTGCACCAGTAAGGCACCCTGTGTGGAAAGCCTTGGTCCAATAAAAACCCCCCTGGGGTACGGGCAGGGGATTACTAGCCCAATCCCACAGATTGAGCTATGGGGTGAGGGAGGGGGCATGAGTCAAAGTATGGGACTTCTCTGTCACCAAGGCCACTGGCCTCCTTTAAATGGTTGCTAAGAGGCAGGTATCACACATTTGAGAGTAACACACAGTCAGAGTCATGGAGGGTATTATATGGCAACAAAGAGACAGTTATTCTCCAATAATCAAGAGCTGAGGGGCAAGTGGTAGAAAGCTGTGATCACAGGAACATAGTGCTGCATGAAACTGAAGTCACTGGACACACATTTCCCAGCCTCACACACGGCCTCTGTCATGCTCAGTGGCTTGGATTACGTTAAATAAAAGTGCTAAGTAGAACCGAATAGTACCTAAGAGCTCTTTGTTTCGTTCCCTTTTTGTTTGCAGTTGCTACAAACATCAGTTTGATAGGGTAACATCATGGCCCCAAGATTAAATGTTAAAACTGGTTACAAGGAAGATTATTCAGCAACACAAACATTACTGCAGTGTGTACCAGACACGTGAATATGATAATAGTAATGGTATATAGTAATCATTTATATAGCACTTTTTAAGGCACCCAAAACACTTTTTAATTGTATCCATTATTCATTCACTCGTCATTCATCTTTGGTGATGGTAGCTACATGTGTAGCCACAGCTGCCCTGGGGCAGACCGATGGAAACGGCCTCTCTGGCCACCACCGAACAGTCATCCACATTCATACACCAGCGATGCCGACACTGGACACGACAGATTGACTAAGGGGGGTAGTTGAACCGCCATCCTGAGCCTGTCCTGCAGTGGGAGGCTGCAGGAAAGGTTCAGGAGATCCTTGTTCTTTCAGCCACTAGACTGTAAAACAGTAATTTCGAACATGTTCCTCATAACCTCAAATGGGGAACTAATATTATATCATAATCTTTAGTAATCTTATTTTTTTATTTTAATTATCTTACAATAGAATTTGCCACTTTGGAATGGATATTGCACAGAGCTCAGAAATGTCTAAAATAAGTTCAAATATGACATAGAACAGACGTCCACACGACCACATTTTGACTACAATTAGCCCCAATACAGATGTCCCATGGACATCAATACTTGACATTATTTTGACATCAGAAAAAAGACGTCTTCTGGCTTCACAGTCTGCATGTAGCAGGGACGTCTGATATGACTTGGTAAAGAGGTTAAGACGTCAGTTTGCTTAGTGGGTAACTGCCAGTTCTGCTGTATATTATGTTTGAAAATGAAGTAAGCATTTAATTTTTTTTATGAGTGTAAAACAGGAAGAACTACTTGTTTGTTTTTTTTATTTAAAAAGAATATTTACATTTTATCTACATGGATCTACAGTAGTGTAGTCGCTATTTCAACTTCATGAGGTATATTTAGCCAAAATCCATTTTAGGATTAATAGGTCAAGTTTACCTTCATGACAACTGTGAGGGGGGTGAATTTTTTAAGATACATGACATGCGCTTCTGGAAGTTTTTGGGTGCTGATGAGATCCCAAAACACAGCTGATCGTAGCAGTAATGTCCAAACGGTGTAATGAATGTGCTTAGCAGAAAAGAATCCTTGGACAGGGGAATCTGCTAAAATCCAGCGTTAGCGTCAAGCTTAGAGAACACTTTGGTTCCTGCTAACTGTTCTAAGGTGTGTTCGACGGGGGGTAAGGGATGCTTTTCCCTCGTGACGGATTTGTAAAGTTCAGTGAGATCTCTCCATATTCTCACTCTGCCTGTGTGTTTGGGCACCACGACCATAGGAGCGCACCATTCAGTGGGTTCAGTGGAGGGAAACCAATATGTCCTCTGGTTCCTCTCCCATACAGTAAATTAAAGCATTTACTTGATTTTTGTTCACTTGGGTGTCCAGGCTCGATGCTGTGCGATATCTGTCGAAACGTTTAATCCACTTCGCTGTCCCCTTTAAACAAAAACTTTTCAGGCGGGGAAACTTGGAACTGGCTCATGCTGCGCCTCCTGTTAGCAACAAGCAGCTAACTTGCCATCTTCTTGAGAGAGAGAAAAAGAAATCAATACAGACCCAGCTGCGTTGACGTGCAGCTGTAGTAACTCGGTTCTATCTGGCCAAGACTCCATTCACTTCTGTATTCACCTCTGACAATATGGAGGCTATATGTACCTTACAGCTCAGCAAAGTGATAGATGACACAACTCCATCCAGTCAACTTGGTCCTTTATTAGGAGGCCTCCTCCCTGGAACACCCCAACAAAGGTTCCTACCTCCATGTACTCCTTACCTCTACAGGAACCGCCCAATGAGCTTCGATTCAGCTCTTCAGAAACCTGCGGGTGACGTCAAGGAAGCTCCGTCCATCTTTTATATGCTTCAAATATGCACTGAGGTCAAGTTTTAAAGGTAATTTTTTTGTCAAATATGTCATGTAAAGCAGTGATTCCCAACCTATTTGCATTCCAGCCCCTTTCATGCAACTACCAAAAAGCTATAGACCCCCTGGCCGCCCCGTATTGAAACCACATTTTGTTTTATTCTTTTTAGCTCCTTCTCAAAATAAATTATGTAGTCTGGCTGATTCTTTTCCTTTAATAATACCAAAGTATTATTAAGTATTATTAGCCTTACTCTTTTTTTGTTTGTTTTTTTTTCCCCCAAAAAAATCATCTGACGGTAAACATTTGAGAAAACATGCACTGTGGCATTTCTCAGACTCATTATCTCATTAATGGAATGGTGTGAGGTTAGTTTTTTTGGGCTCCATGGTTACATTTCACTAAAACACCCAAATTATTAAAAAAAAAATCTCAACTTGTGTAAATTTCAAGTTGCTATTGTGACATAAAAACCAGGTCAAAATATCATATTAATTTATTGCAGGGATCCCAACTCCAGTCCTCAAGGCTCACTGTCCTGCAGACTTTGGATGTTTCCCTGCTGCAACACACCTGACCGAAATTAATTGGTAGCAGACTTGTGCAGATCTAGTCAGAGACCCATTTAATTCAAAACATCTAATACCTGCAGGACACCCGGCCTTGAAGACCAGAATTTGGTATCACTGCTTTATTGGATGTCACTGCAAACTGAAAAAAGAAGGAAAAACCTCCTGCATATTCTAAAATATAAATAAAATACCTACAAACTACAAATGCTGCTGGCCAACAGTAAATTGAAATGGAATGCAGCCCGTTGATGGCAGACAGCCCAAAACAGGACTGGAACATGCACATAGCAGTGTCCATAGCAACCATATTAGTAACGACCTCTCAAGACCTGTGACAATCTGTGTAAAAAAAAAAAAAAGTCTTTAGTTTTTCAATCAATCTAACTTGTTAAAGGTCCATTGTTTCACTGCTGCTGTGCTCCTAGTCACAGTTTAAATGCCTTCATTTTCATGTTGTTGCATTTGTTTTTGTTTTTTTTTTTTAAACATTTTTTGTTGTTGTTGTTTTGCAGCCAGAAAAGTCCTGTATACAACATTAAAAGTGTGCCTCCATTGATTTATCATTTCGTAGGATATGTACGATTATCTGTGCATTATTTTTCATAAGAAATCATCTGAACTATTTGTGAGAGCAGCCTCTGAACCAGTGTCATACAACCTCCACAGATTCTTGCATTCACTCTCAGATCAAACTGAGTGATATGGTAAAAATATTTTCATTACAGGGCTTGCAATACATTTTTGAGTAAAGGTGCACTGGTGCACATGGCAAAATAAATAAGGCGGCTACACACTACAGGATAATCGGGCGATTCTTGTCCTGATCTCGCCTGTTATGACCCGTGGCGATCTAGGGGATCTGGGTCACTAACAAAACGAAGTCAGACATGTTGCTAAAATAATAATATTAATGTTTATTACAATTCCCAGGTTCAAGGGTAAAGAAACAACAAAACAAACAACAAAACAACGGAATGAACTAGGTGTCCGTCTAGTACGGTTTAAACAGTAATACCAAAATAAACTAAAAGTGTCCGTCTCATGGTATAAAGTTACTAATAATTACAAAAAAAGATTACAAAAAAATTGAATTTCCCTTTGGGATTAATAAAGTATTTTTCATTCATTCATTCATTCAAAAAGGAAACTTAACCAAAATCTTTACAATAAGGAATAATGTAAATCGACTCACAAAAGGTGAGCGTCTATCTAAATCCAAACACAAAGGAAACTTAACACAAACAGAAGGTGAGAGCTTCTCCGCTCGTTATCACCCGTGAACTCTCTGTTCACAGTTCCAAAGTTCTAGCTCCAAGAGCATCCAAAAACAACACTAAGCATGCATGAAGACCGATCTCTAAACCACCACAAATCCTAGCCTGGCACACTGTGCTCCTGAAAGACCACATCTGCCTCCATTGCTGTATTCCCCTCCCTTTTGAAGTCCCAGTCGGAGTGACGGATTGGCTGGCGGAGAGGGGAGGCGGGATCATCGCAGCTGACCAGGTGGATGCAGCCAGAAGGGCGTGAGTGGGCGGAGCTGTCATCTCTTGTTGAGGACGCTGCTGTTAACCATACAACCTCGGCCAGCAGGCCTGGGATCGTAACACCCCCACCCTTAAGTTTCAGAATCCTGAAACCAAAATCAGAATCTCCTCTAGAATGAACAAACAAAAAATTAGGTTACACAAGTTACTCCACTTTACTTTAACATACCCAGTACACACACACAGACACATATCACTAGACCAAATTTCGGGATAACGCATCCACAAACACATTTTCAGTCCCTTTCTTGTGGTGTATTTCTAATGGATATTCCTGAACAATGACAGCCCAGCGCATTAATCTGCGGTTCTGATTGTACATGTGGCTAGGAAGGTCAACGGGTTGTGGTCAGTATAGACTATTATAGGGGCAGAAGAGGAACCCACATACACATCAAAGTCTTGAAGTGCGAGCAGCAATGATAGGGTCTATTTTTCTATGGTGGAATACCGCTGCTGGTGCCGGCCGAACTTCCGGGAGAAGTAGCCCACGGGGTGATCAAGCCTGTGGTCGTCAGCTTGTAGGAGGACGGCACCGGCACCTACATCGCTGGCATCTATCTCCAGTTTAAAAGGGCTTTCCGTCCCTCAGGAATTGGAAACTGGCTGATTGCAGTTGTCTTAGCCTCAAGAGGGTGCACCACTCCACGTCCTACTTGATGGCCTAAATACGAAACAGTGGCTTCTCCAAATTCACATGTGGCCAAGTTCAGAGTCAAATTTGCTTCTCGAAGGCGAGTAAACACAGTAGTTAGGGCCTTTAAATGTTCTTCCCAGGTGTTACTAAAGACCACTATGTCGTCCAAATACGCCCGACACCAGGGAAGGTCTGAAAACAGGGTGTTCACAAGTCGTTGAAATGTAGCAGGAGCATTACATAAACCAAAAGGCATTACCTTGTATTGAAGGAAGCGATCTGGAGTGACAAATGCTGATATTTGTGAGGCACGATCTGTCAGAGGGATCTGCCAGTATCCCTTGAGCAAATCTAATTTAGTGACGAACTTGGCAGATCCTATCGAATCAATACAATCTTCTATTCGTGGCATTGGGTAGGCATCTAATACCGTTTTTGTGTTGACTTTTCGGTAGTCATTAATGAAGCGTGGGGATACATCCGGTTTAGTTTCTACAATGCACGGGGAACTCCAAGGACTCTTGCTAGTCCGTGTTGCAACAAGTAATCCGTTTCTTGGGTCATAATCTGCCGTTTTACCATGCTACATCGGTATGGGTGTTGTTTCACGGGCGTATTTTGACCTACATCGATGTCATGCTGGATTATATAAGTCTGAGACGGAACGTCTTGGAATATGGTAACGAATGCTGATACCAAGGATACGATGTCTTGTCGCCTAGCTTCCGTCAGGCTCCGAAGCTCTTCTGGCAGCTTGGATAACATTTCAGAGTTACAAAGGTGAGAAGTCAGCTTGGCCGAAATCCGTTCGAGGCTGTCCGAGCATGCGTCATTGGCTGCAGTGACTATTCCACACGACTTTTCCGGCAACACACCGTCGCAAGAGCGGATTGGTGGGATTGTTTCACCACGTGACACGTATGCTTTAAGCATGTTGATATGACAAGTTCTAGTTTTTCTAAACCGTTCCGGGGTAGCGATAATGTAGTTTGTGTCGGACAAACGTCTTTTCACTACATATGGTCCCGCAAATCGCGCATCTAATGCTGTGCTACTTACTGGAAGAAGGGCCAGAACTTTATCCCCTTCACTGAATATGCAAGGCACCGCTTTCTTATGGTAACGTTGCTTCATTTCCACTTGAGCGTTCTTTTAATGCTGTCGCAGTGAATGCACGGGAGCGTTGCAAACGTGCATTCGTGCAAAAAAACATGCAAAATCATTAACATATTTGCACACATTTGTTGTCGAGGACGTCTTCTTATCTAATAAAGTTTCTTTGAGGGCCTTTAACAGACCTCTTAATGCGTGTCCAAAAACTAGTTCAGAAGCACTATATCCAAGGGATTCATGAGGAACTTCACGGGCAGCGAACAGGAGAAATGGGAGGCCTTCATCCCAGTTGGAGCTTTCCTGATAACAATATCTTTTTAGCATGGCTTTTAACGTCTGATGCCATCGTTCTAGTGCTCCCTGACTTTCAGGATGATACGCGGAGCTAGTAATGTGGTGGTTCTTCAGTTCAGCTAATACTTGTTTGAACAAGTTGGATGTGAAATTACTTCCATGGTCAGACTGAATAGTGCCTGGTAATCCGAAAGTAGAGCAGAACCTCATCAACGCTTTTGTAACCGTTTGAGCAGTGATGCAGCGTAAGGGAATGGCTTCAGGGTATCGTGTGGCTGGACACATAACAGTTAATAAAAACCGATTTCCAGAACGAGTGCGGGGCAAAAGACCTACACAATCTACAATTAAAGATTCAAATGGTTCACCTACTGCTGGAATGGGATGTAAAGGGGCTACATAATGCGAGACTCCGTCTGCTGATCTGCACCTACCACCTTCCGAAAACATGATGCTAGTGTGGGGTCCCTCCTCTGTTCCCCGCAAAAGCTGTCACGTGATATCTGTCGGAGAGAGTCTCCAGCATGGGGTGGATCCTCCCGAACTTTGTTGTCGGGGACCACTCTGTCCACCTGTGCCTCTCCCTCAGGCAGTGCAGCGTCTGAAAGAGAGACCATGAAAGTATCAGCTAAAGTTATTTCAGTTGGATCATGCTCCTCTGAGTTTTTCAAACGAGCTTGAACTCGGGTTACCGCACAGCTTTGTTTTGGCTCCTCCACTTGGTCTAATACTTCTGATCTAGGAGTCACTCGACCTCCTGCAATGTCGCTGCCTAAAAGCAGAGAAACGTTAGCAATAGGCAGTTCAGGACATAGCACCATCGGAAACACACCACTTACAAGTTTAGTTTGCAAATGCACAAAATGTACAGATCTTGGAACATATCCCTGTTCTACCCCCTTCAGAATCACCCGAAATCCTGCATATGATGCCTCAGAGAAAGGCAGAGCACCAGCAAGAATAAGTGACTGGGAGGCTCCTGTATCACGCAGTACATTTATTTTTATAGAATCCTCCGGATCTCCCGTTAAGAAAACCATCCCCTCCATTGTAAACGGCCGGAAGCAAGGGTCTGGAGACGGATTAACCACCCCCGTATCCCGGTTGCTACTTATCAAGCCTACTCCCTTTTCACGGGGAATAGGCGATTGTCTTTTAGGCTTGTTTTTCAATAATTCACAGTCCCCAATCAAATGCCCAACCTTATGGCAGTAAAAGCAAGCGCGCTCTTCTTTTATACAGGGCCTGTTCGTATTCTTTCTTTCTCTACTTGAGTCGTTTTGAACGGGTCTAAACACCATTTTATGAGTTAAAACGTACTCATCTGCAATGGTAGTGGCAGCGGACAGAGTAGCCACCCGCTGTTCATTCAGATACACAACTACTTTTTCGGGTAGTTGCTTCTTAAACTCTTCAAGCAAAATTTGATCTCTTAATTCATCAAAAGTAGTCACACTACCAGCTGAACACCAGCGGTCAAAGAGGTTACTCTTTTCTCTGGCAAACTCGACATAGGTCTGGGATTTGTGTTTTTGGTAGTCTCGGAAATGCTGGCGGTAGGCCTCCGGTACCAGCTCATACGCCTTCAGTACCGCTGCCTTCACCGTGTCATAGCGTTGGCTGTCTAAATGAGGAAGTGCTGCCACCACCTCTTGTGCTTTACCTTTCAATCTGCATTGTATAAGCAGGGCCCACCATTCTTTTGGCCATTGTAAGGTTAACGCTATACTCTCAAAAGCAGCAAAATAGCAATCAGCCTCTGCATCCCCGAATACTGGTACAAACTGTATAAATTTAGAGATGTCAAAGGGATGATCGAGGGTCGGCGTGTTACTCGTGCCCGTGCACGGCAACTGACTAGGTCCTGTAGAAGCTTCCGACGTGGACTGAGCACAAGCTTCAAGCTCTAATTGGCGCATGCGCAATTATCTCTTGTTAACCATACGACCTCGGCCAGCAGGCCTGGGATCGTAACATCGTCCTATCAACGCCAGAAAAAGTCAGATTGTCGGATGTTTGCAAACAACATTGTGTCTGATTTTCCTGTGGTGTGGGTGTGTTAAGACTGATTTTGTCCGATTTTGTCTCCTCCCGCTTGGAGAGCCTCGGAAGGAGAGATTGTAGATAATGGACATGTTTAAGATTTGTGACTAGAAATCCAGTAGTAAAGAGGGCGCTCTGAGAAGCCAATCAAAATGTGAGCTGGCTCAGCTGACTGACGGAGGAGGAAGGAAAAACAAACAAAAACATGCCTCTCAGCTAGTGATCATGATGATCGGATCAAAAACGTCTTCACTTACAGTATCGTGCCACATTTCGGCGGTAACGGTGTGAGCGTTATAATGATGGGAAGAATAATCAATTAGATCACTCATTACTGAAAAAAGGAATGCTATTAGTAAATCGATTATCTATAACCCTTGTTATGTGGACTGTTGAATAAAAAAACTTAATTGTCGCTAATGAACATGACATGGCATCACACGACGTGCGACATGTTTTGACTAGGAATACGCTGGCTAAGCTGTAGCAGCATCGATATCTTCAATAAAGGCTGGATGACTCACCCACGCTGGCGGCCATCTTGCCACAGTCAGCTCACTCACTCATATATATATATATATATATATATATATATACATATATATATGTATATATTTATATTAGTTCTGGGCAACGATTAAAACTTTTAATTGGATTAATCGCATGATATGTTGCGATTAATCACATTGCTACACGCAAATTGTCTCTTTCCTTTAAAAGAAGGCCTACAGCTATATAAAGAAAATACAGTAAATTTTGGTTTATTAACATCAGGGGTCTCCAACCTGCGACTCTGGACCTTCCACGATGCCTCTAAATATGTGGCTAAAATATTTTTTAAATCTAACTTTCTTGTCATTACCTACCTAAAAATGGAAATACAAATGTGGTTTTTAAAAATAACAAATATCCTATGGTGACTCTTCATTAAAATATATATTACGTTTCCTTTTTGAAAAGTCCAGTATCCACAGAAAGTCCAGAATCTCAACTACCAGCTCAGTAAAACCATTTCTATCACCAACAAACACAGTTAAGACAATAATAATAATTAAAAGACCAGGTACACAAAATCTGAAAATACATAAACACAGATGATGTTTCCCCATGAACACGAACAAACGGCTCCTCTACTGAAAGCTCACATCTCACAGATTCCACAGCTGGAAGTTTCATCTTAATATGACCAAGATTCACCAAACCAGAGGCAGAAGAAGACCCGATTTATGCTGCACACTTGTAGAAGTCAGAAAGCATGTCATGTCAGTGCATATATTCTTCTACTGAAGATATTCCCCAAGTGAAAAACCAGCTTTTGCAGCCTTGTTATGCCCTTCTTTCCTTCACATTTTTCCTATGGAACAAATAAGATATTTTTCATTTCCTTTCTGTCCTTCCCAGGTCAGCGTGTGTGTGCAGTCTGGGCTCAGAATTTCGTCGCGGTGCTGGTGTGTTGGATATAGTATTTGAGTCTCCGTTCCAGCTACTCACCTGCGGCTACGATACCTTCATTCGACTGTGGGACCTCCGACTCAGCCCACAGTGAGTGGTTTATGTAAATTATTCAGTGTATTTCCATGTCATTCTGCATGGTAGTATTCTCAAAACCAGAAATAATGATGAGTGTATCATCTTGGAGAAACTGAAGGTTTCCTTTCCATCATGAAGCGTATTAAATAAACACTCCAAGTATGGATCATAAACATAATTGAGACATGAGACAAAGACACTGACAAGCTACTCCACCATGTAGAAACTCTGATGGAACAGATTGTCAGCAGCGTTTAGATTCATCAATCTACATCCAAAGATGTATAGTCACTGTATTTATGGACCATGTTTCATTTGTTTTTGATAATTGACAATTATTATTAATAAATTGTTCATTCATATTTAATAATGAAAGTCAGCTAGTTAATTAAACCAACATGCTACTCAGTAGGTGACTGTTTATTTTGTGTTTTAAACTAATCAGGCAATATATCCCAGACCAGGCCGCCCTCCTTTACATGCATGCTATGATATTCTCACATATATCATATTGCATGACAGCATGGGGCCAGGCCCCTCCCTCAGCCATAAAGTGCATTGGGTCATTGTTCAATCAAGCAATAAACTTATGGACAGGAAACCAATCTGCTACCACCACTGCAAAATCCTAGAAAAGTATAAATTGCTAAGCTTTGCAAGTTTTAGTCACTTGTGCTTTCTTAAAACTAATATTCAAATAATTTAGTACCAGAGCCTCTTAGTTCATTTGTTCAGAGACAAAACAGCAGTAGAGTCACCAGAGGTTCCACCAACCAGAACTGGAAACTTCCACCAACCAGAACTGTAAACTTCCACCAACCAGAACTGGAAACTTCCACCAACCAGAACTGGAAGCTTCCACCAACCAGAACTGGAAACTTCCACCAACCA
>JBAGKP010000018.1:301877-312838 GCA_037177255.1 Melanotaenia maccullochi
GGAATGACTGAACTAAGGAATGAAGGAATGAATGACTAAACGAAGGAATGAAGGAATGAATGACTGAACGAAGGAATGAATGAAGGAATGACTGAACGAAGGAATGAATGAATGAATGACTGAACGAAGGAATGAATGACTGAACGAAGGAAAGAAGGAAGGAAGGAATGAATGACTGAACGAAGGAATGAAGGAATGAATGAAGGAATGAATGACTGAACAAAGGAATGAAGGAATGAATGAAGAAATGAATGAATGAATGACTGAACGAAGGAATGAAGGAATGAATGAAGAAATGAATGAAGGAATGAATGACTGAACGAAGCAATGAAGGAATGAATGAAGAAATGACGGAATGAATGAAGGAATGCAGGAATGAATGAATGACTGAACAAAGAAATGAAGGAGTGAATGACTAAAGGAATGACTGAATGAAGGAAGGAATAAATTATGGAATGAATGAACGAATGAAGGAATGAATGAACGAATTAATAAAGGAATGAAGGAAAGAATGAACAAATGAACGAATGAAGAAATGAATTAAGGAATGAATGAACGAATGAAGGAATTTGTTGTCTCTGAACAATAATTACATTAATAATCATTGGCAGTGGATTTTTTTTTATCCCAGGCTCTCCTAACAAAATCAAAAGACAATAAAAAAAAACAAGAATCCTACAGATACGTTCTACAGTAAAATACATAATAAGCTGTAAGAAGATGTTATTTAAGGCGCCGTTGCTGCTGACAGCGTTTAAGTCTTGTGTCCTGCGGTATGAAGCCGTCCCTGAGCTGGTGGGACGGGCTGAATGCTGCCAAACTGTCGTTTGTGACTGGGGGGGCCGAGTTGATGCTTTTAAGTAGGTTCGTCACACTCAGGTTAAGTGCACCATTTCCTGGGGTAAAACAGCACCTTGTCCTTTTCCACTTCCATGTATCCAGTAGGCTCCCAGAGTTTTCTTAAAAGCTCTCTCAATCTCCAGGCCATTAGTCTGTTAATCAAGTCTCTAATTTCTTCAGTAAACTTTTCTGTGTCTGTCTTTGGGTCAGTCCGTCCTTCAGCTTCAGTCACACCTCTATCTGTCCATCATCGTATCAGGTTGTGTTACTCCTTTTCCATCGCTTACACTCAATCACAGCTACGCAAATAGAACTAGAAATAGAAATAGAAGGTTCTGTTCTTGGAGGACAGTATTCTAGGTTTGGTCTAATGTTGCACATGTCAGGCAGGCTGCACTAATAGTTTTTAAGTAATTTGTAAAATCATATGTAGTGAATATTTTAAATGATATCCACCATTCCCGTGTTGAGACATGGCCCATGGCTCAATACTGCTGCCCATCTGGTTGCAGCCTTTTTCTGTCCACATTTTCTTTTCACAACGTGGGGATGCTTGTTGCATGTCTTTTAGCACTTGTAGATCGACTGTTGTTTCTGAGAGCATTTCCTAGAGAAATATGGTCCTTGGTATCTGTTTGTGTGGCACACTTATGAATAAGTAGCTGTTTTAGAAGTTTTATTGCCAATAATAACTAATTTGGCATGATGGACCTGCTTCCAGGTGGACGTTATCATTCCTCTATTTTTCCATTGTTGTACAAAAACATGGATAATGGAAAAGCATATTATAGATAATCACTGTTTGTCCTTTGGCTAATTTACAGGCTTCAGTTAAAGCTGCTGGTCCTAATTTGTCTCCATAAGACTGCAACAATAATTCATGTGTCCATCTTTAGAGCCAACAGTCTGAATAAACTCTTCTCTGTAGCCTGGAAAAGCCAGGACCCTGCTACTAGTCAGAACGTGTTTGAGATGTGTAAAGGTTTTTTCTGCTTCTGGAGTCCATTTTAGTTTGTCTGTCATTGCTTTGGGTTGATCATATATAAGAGCAGTCAGTGGCTTAGTGAGTTCAGCATAATTTGGGATTCAGTTTCTGCAAAAAAAAAAAACCTAATGATGACATCATTTGCCTTTTAGTAGCAGGCTGTGGAGCTTTTGAGACGGTTGTTTCCTTTCCAGGTCGATGTGTTTGTCTTCATCACTTAGAATGTGGCCTAGAAATTTTACCTCTTCTTTCTACAGCTGCAGTTTGGTTTTACTGGCTTTTGAGACCATTGTAATAAAAAAGTAAGTAGTGCTATAGGATCTGTTTGGCAGCTGTCTTTGTGTGTTGAAAGGAGGAGGTTCAGGCTTTAAACCTGGCTGCTGTGGGAACCTGCTGGGGGAGGATAGAGCTGGGTTCAGATCAGGGCCATCCTCCTTTCCTTCATCATGAATTCCATTTCTCCCTCATCCTCTGTCTGTTGTCTTTACTTTAAGTTCTATAATCAACAGGTACATAATGGATTACTTAATTTACCAACAAAGTGATGTATTTTTCTATTTACCTAAATATTTTACATTATCCCGGTGAGAGTAAAATTATTCATAAAACATTCAAATTCTTGTACGACTGAACCCTGGAGGTGACTGCTTTGGCCTCCCCCTGTGAAAGCAATCGTCATCAGCAGTGTGATAACATGAATTAAACAACACACACACACACACACGTACACGGTGATAATTTTCTCCACCTGTAAAACTTTATCCCAAAATGTCATGAGGGTCAAAATCATGTTTGATTTTAAAATGCACACACACACATTCTACAAAAGAGATTTAGTGTAGACGTCTCCTCCTGTAGACAGATCCCCGTCATCAGCGTTAGCAGCGTCGTAAAACAGCAAGCAGCCTTTGTGGAAGCATCCTGGAGAAGAACCTGCTGGAAGAAAAGTTCATTCAACATCCGTCGTCTGTCTTCAGGTCGGAGTCAGAAACTTTGTTAAAGTCTCGTCGCTCGTTCTGCACAGAGACGCCGAACCGCAGCAGTTTTCCTGCTTTCATGACGATCTTTAAAGTTCATTTTGAAATTGTTTGGAAAACATGAATTGTTTTGGAGATTTCTTATTAAGGCTTTTATGTGACATGGACTTAAACCCAATTTGAATTTCTTTTTAATAACATGTCCATCATCAGCCAAATGTGCTCAAGCAGCTTTTTCTCTTTTATTCTTTTTACAAATTCCCTTTTTTTCTTTTCTTTTTTTAAGAGAATCTGTTTAAAATGTCCACGGATATCAGACCAATATGAAATAGGTTTTATTTTCTTCCGGTATCTCACTTTATTCATGTATTAATTTTATAGTGTGTTTTCTTGTGTTATTGCAGAGATAACAATGACCTAAAAATAATCAACATTTGTTGTTTTAGTGTTTAAAGTTTCTTTCATTTTATTTAAACACGTTTGCATACATTCACCTCTGCTGACATTTAAAAGAGGAGCTCTTTTAATTTACTTTAATTTCCATTTATTCATCAGCATTTCCTTTAAGTTTTAGGAAACTTCTCTCTAACAATCTATTGAGTCATATAATTTCAGACAGATTTCAGATCTTTAGTTTGCTTGACTGAAATCGATCAGTTTGTATGTTTAACAGCAGTTTCTGCTTCAATTTTTGTTCAATATAAATCATTGATACTGTACCAAGATTATTAAAATCTTAATTTAAGCCAATTGTGAGCAAAATTAAAATAATCAGGACCCAGAGGTGAAAGGTGTGTGAACCATTGTTGGATATGTGAGGAAAGGCTCAATAACATGTGAAAGCATATTTCTAAATCATGAAAACACAGGGACGTCATGTGGATCAGTAGCAAGCAGATACTTTGATGCAGTGAGCGTGTGTGTGTGTGTTCATGTGTATATGTGTGTCTCTTTTTACAGTTGTAAACTAGCCTTATGTGTATGAATGTCCAGAAATGAAGCTTTCTTCTGTTTCCTCTTTAGCACTGTCTTTCCATACAGATGTAGATGTGTTTAACTTCAGTGTATTAACAGAGTCATTAATTATTTGTGGTATGAACAGTCTAACCATCACATGGTCACATGACTGCTTCCCTCTCCGAGTCAGCTCTGCCGTGAATCAGTCAGATGACAAACTGCCTCGTTGATCTTATGGCCAATGAGGCTCTTTCACCACATGTATGTTCTGTCTCTGGTCAGTAGAACTGGATGGTTTTACAACCTCAGGCCCCCAGCACCCACCTCTCTGTTCGGCCCTGCAGATCCCAGCGGCCATGCCACCTCAGAGCTGGTTGCAGAGCTGATACAGTTGGTTTCTTGTCCCGGTTTGTCCTTGAGCTTTGATCTTGTCCTCTGAATAAAACGCTGGATCAGGAGCGTTGTGGAGGATGGTCTTCTACCATCCAAAGCAGATGTTCACACGTCCATCAAACATCTGGTTTTAGTCTCTGAAACTTGGAACAGAGGAACTCTCTGGTGGTATTTGCTGGAGAGCAGATGTCCCTGTTTCTTTTCTTAAATATCAAGCCTCAGGTGGAGCAGGTAGGGGTGGGCCTCAGTCTCAGTTCGGAGGAGATGGTGGTGATAGACTTTCATTCTCTCTCTTTTTTTTTTGTGGGTTTTTGCTGACTCTCCTACCGGAAGAGCTGAGTCATGTGTGTGTCGCTATTTGTCTCTGAGAAGAGTTGGAAGTTTTTGATCTGATAGTGTAAAAATAAATTCTCCAATGTTTGTGTGTGTGTGTGTCCGTGTCCAATTGTCCGCCAACCAGGTCAGTTAAATCTGCAGAAAAAGAAATATTACAGGTATCCAGTCATTTTTCGTGCTCCAAAAAACAAATTACGTAGAGTCCGGTAAAATCAAATCATTGTGATGAAGGTGTCCATAAGAAAGGAATGAAATGTTTCCGAAAATATTTTATAAATGCAAATTCAAGTCAGCTGATACTCAAAAACTATAGTTTTTTACTCTTTTAGAGAGGGCGTCCGACCCTTAGGTACCTCAACTGGGGATTCTAAACCCTTTATGGCCAAATATATTTCAACACATTCAACTTTTATTATTCAATCAACTTCCATACAATCATTAAAATTTATTGGTAAATTTATATGTTTTGCCAGGTGTGAACGGACAATAAACCAATCCACAGTCAAGACTTTGTTAAACAGGTGTCTTCTTACCTCATATTTTGGGGGTTCGTGTGGATTATGGTTCACCGATCCATGCCCGTTTGATCTGTCCAAAAGTCTCCTTCCCAAATCATGTCGGGTCGCCATTTTGTTGAATCCAGCTTTACCTGGTCAAGGATGGTTGTAGAAAAATGACCAAGAGTCTGGAATGAGTAAAAGTATATAAGGTTTATTTACAGGAGAAGTATTGAATAAAGAATTACTTGCAAGTAATGAGAGTTGTCGTCCCGACTCGTGTGGAGTCGGGAGAGACTCTGATGATTCGTCAGAGAGAAACTGTTTTATTCAGCTGGTCTCCAGCTGAAGGTCAAACAGCAAAATAATAAATGAGGAATAGACGACTCAGTGGAGCCACTTTCTTCCAGTTTTCAGACAAAACCCACATACCACAACAAGCTGATATCCCAACAACTATTACTATCTAGCAGGTGGAAAACCAGCCTCAACTCTGCCATATCAGAACTCTGGAAGAAAGTGGTCAGTTTGACCTCACACACACACACACACACACACACACTCACACACAATGAAAACTGTAACTTCAGTGTTCTGTAGAATGAGAACACACAATATGAAAATGTAACAGTAAATGGATTAACAATATTAAATTAATAAAGAAACTGAATATACATGTGATTATTATATGAGTATATGTGAGTGATTACCATAAGCAGCAACATTTCCTTCACAGGATTCACGTGTTCGTTGATTTGGGAATAATCAGGAGAGAAAACAGTAAATTTCATTCACAAGATGTATTATTTCAATTCAGGTTACATCAGAAATTAAAAGTGCTGGTGCAGAGCTCTGGTTGTTCTCACTAGCAAGCAGCTAGCAAGCAGCTGAGCGAAGACACATTTTTGTCTTCCACACACGAGGAGAAGAACGAAATGTAACTAGAGCCCCAGCGGTTTTATGCAGATCCGGGGCCAGGAGGCGGGGCCAGGAGGCGGCCCCACCACACCCGACATCTGACTCCAGGTTGGCCCGCCTCTGTTGTTGGGCAGAGTTTCTTCTTATCTGGACCTGTGTGTGTGACTGGAGACTCACAGAGAGTTTGCACACCAACTTCTGCAGTTATTAAATAGTGTCGTGTGTGTGGGTGTCCTAAGCCTGTATGAGAAACATTCCACCGTGGTAAATAGGCCGAAGTGTATCACACAATATACTGAGCTGATTGATATAATCCTACAAGCCAATAAATGTTTATCACACAGCATAGTGAAACATACTGGCTATAACAATCAGTTCCTTAGTTTTGTTGATGTTAAGATGGAGGTTGTTGTCTCCACCAAGATGTCAGCCTCTGACCTCCTCTCTGTAGGCCGTCTCGTTGTTACCGGTGATCAGGTTTAACTGGAGCTGTGGGTGGCTACGCAATCATGCATGAACAAGGAGTACAGCAGAGGACCGAGCCGCGGTTTGCCATGACTGCCATAGCCTCCACCACCATCTGGTAGATTTGTGTCTCGTAGAACACTCTCTAGGTACAGGGTCTGGTACCGTATATGTCCTTTAATGTTCTTCCCGTTACGGTATCTTCCCTCCTTTTGGCTACAAAAGACATCACATGAAGACATCAACCCTGGTTTCCCTTCTACACCTTCTGGAACGCCGTATAGTCTCAGGTTATCCGTCTGCTCTGCTGGTTGACTTTGCTTCAAGCTGCTTCTAGACTTTTAGCATTGTCCATTCCGTTGCTAATCGTCAGCCATGTTGGAGCTTTAGGCCTCTGGACTGTTTTTTTCCAGCTCTTTTTTCGTTATTCTTGCTGTGCTTTTTGTGTTTGTTGTTAGGGGGGGACATCTTCTCCCCCAGGGTAGGGTAGCTTTTCTTAGTATGTCGAGAGCTCCCTCACTTTACTACAATCTTCTTCGCTAACCCAGAAGTCTACCCGATGTATGAAGATTTATGTTTTTTTGTGCATGGACACTTCACTGTGTCACACTCACAGGTCACTGTGACAGCCTGATTGTCTGCCGTCACATGTCATTTGTGTTTTCTCTTTAAACTCACCTGCTTCACTTCTCCACCTGCCTTAATCAGCCAGTAGCATTTTCTTTTGGCCTCCAGAGGCAGGTGCAGTCTTTTTCTCATTACTGGGAGTCTCACAGAGAGGAAGAGAGAGCGGAAGCAGGTGACGTCCAGCAGAGTTGCCCCGAGGAGGCAGGTTGGCAACGGACTCTAGTTGGACCTAATACTTATTCCTCCTGGGTACTGGACTGGAAGACAGGTGTCGTGAGTCCCCGGTTTGGTTTGTTTTTTTCTGCTTACTTTTGCGTTGACGAGGAAAGAATAACTTTAGATCTCTCGTCCACTTCCTTGTTTTGGTGCCACATCGCGGGACTGTTCAGAAAACCCGAAGTGGAGTTTTGGGTAGCAGAACTTTTGGATAAAATAAAACCGGAACGAACTAGCCTTTACTAAAAGGTGGAGCGGATTTATTCTGGAACCGGACTGAAATGGTCTTTTTCTTTTCTTTTTTCTTTTTGCCTGAATAGATCGGAACTGAACTGAAGTATTATTTAGAGTTTGTTTCCCTTTGAATGAACTAATGAAACTATTTGTGGCAGATTGATTGAAGCAACGTTTTTTGGGTCATTTTACAGTTATGTATATATAAACAGTATCTGTGACACCAGGTTAGAAGTCCATCAGTCAGGCGCTCTGTGTGTTTTCTTTTTTTTTTGTCATGCACGATGAGACAATTATCCTGAAGGTGGAGAATCACGAACTTCTCCAATTCTCCTGTGATTTCGTGTTTTTGCTGACCCAGCTACATGGACTGAATTCACGGGTTTCCCGTACAATCCCATACAAATTATGCCGTGTGTGTGAAAGAGAATTAAATGCTCTTTGATTCCACCACTCACTTCAGGTGAACTGATCTACAGTTCTGGATCTGATCCAAACAGCTAATGGACGTCTTGGTGTTGGCAGCTCTTATGTACTGCTCGGTCTCTGACACACACCTGTCTGTGTTTACAGATCATCAGCTGGTGGTACAGTGTTCGAACGTCAGCGTCCCACAGCAGTGCCAGTGGCCACACCGGGCGCAGCAACGGCCAGTCGGAGGTGGCGGCTCACGCCTGTGCCAGCATGTGTGATGAGATGGTTGTTCTTTGGAGGCTGGCAGTGCTCGACCCCACCATGAGCCCCTGCAGGTCAGAACTTCAACACCAGGCTTCCCGCTGCTTATGGGACTGTTTAACTGTCACAAAACTGGCTGACATGAGAAATTATGCAACAGCACATTTTCATCTGGTTGATTGTCTCATCAATAAGGTGAAAGTGAAACCTACATGTGTTCTCTTCTAGGCGGTTGGAACTGGCGAATCAGCTGAAACAGTGGCACTTAAAAGTTATTGAGATAGTAAAACGAGGACAACATCGCAAGTCCCTGGATAAACTTTTTCAGGGTTTCAAGCCAGCTGTGGAATCCTGCTATTTCAACTGGGAGGTGGCCTACCCACTGAATGGCATTACATATTGCAGTGCAGATAAAAAGAGTGCCACCTTCTGCTGGCCCAGGGCAATGCAGCTCCACAGAGGCATCAAAACTGTTTGTGGAGATCCATCTGAATCAGGAGGAGGCCGAGCTGAAGTTGGAGCCGGGCCAGACTATAAAGGAAGAGGAAGTTGTCACTTGTCACAACAAGAAGTGGCAGTGCGACCGAAGGAGACCATTCTGACCAAAAGGAAGGGTCTGTCGATCAGTGGAGGGGGGGGGGTGCTGGTCCGACTGGGAGGGAGTGTATCTCTGTCCTTGGAAGATAGTGGAGGGAAGTGCATGTACAAAGGGTCAGCTTCCTCCTCTGGAGGAAAGCTGAAACTGACACAGGGAGGTGGGAAGGGGGCATCTGTTGGAGGTCCAGGAGGAAATGGTAGCTTGGGAAGCAGTAAGCATGCCAGTGCTAAACGGAGAACCAGCAGTGAGGACAGCTCCTTGGAGCCAGACTTGGCTGAGCTCAGCCTTGATGATGGCTGCAGTCTGGCTTTGGGGGCAGAGGCCAGCAACACTTTTGATTTTCTCCCCCCACCACCAGAGATGCTACCCTCTCCAAGCCCACTGCTCAGAGAATCGCCCAAATACAGCAGCAATGGTGGAGGGAGCAAGATTTTTGAAACAAAACATGTCAGCCATGACTCAGCTGTTCTGGTTGAGTCCGATCCACCTTGCTTTACTTCCAAAGACACTGCAGTGGGGGTTATGGACCCACCCAGCACTACACAAAAGGATGTGGAGGTGCAACCAAATCAGAAGAGGGATGAAAGCATAGATTCAGCTGACAACCACCAGCCTTCCACTTCCACAATGACAGCAAGATCTGGCAGCCCTCAAACATCAAAACATCGAGGCTGCCGGGAAGCAGCATCTGCTGGAGGAGTAGCAAGCGCAGATGGACAAGCCAACCAGGGAGCAGAGGGTGGAGCTTCTGAAGGAGAAGCTGCAGGAGAGGATGACTATCAGGCGTACTACCTGAGTGCTGCATCAGAAGAGGGAGCAGACAGGCAGCTTGACAGCCACCAGGAGGAAGAGCCGGACATCTTTGCAGGGATTAAACCGCTGGAACAGGAGGGACGTATGGAGGTAAGGCGGGAAAGTCAAATACTGTTTCACATGTTCAAGCACAATAAATAAAGTAGGTGTGTGTGGTGTTAAGAAACACACTTTCAGCCAATCACTGTTTTAATTATTGAGCCAAGTAAAGTTTCACTTGACAAGAGCAGCTCATTAAATCTAAAGTTCTCAGCAGGTTTTCCACAAACCATAAGAAAGCATGAACACCTGAATCTGTTTGATCTCCAGTTTTCTTCATGTGACATTAATAGGAATGATACAACCCAAAATTACAAAAGGTTTGGCTAGTGAACTAATGAGGGTTAATTATCAAGAGATCAGAAACATGATTGACTGTACAATGAGCAACTAAAGACTCATTTATATGGGTCACAGAAGACGGATGTGGAGGCAGACGGAGAGTTTCGTCCGTCTTATCCACGTAATTTGGTCAGTTTTCAGCAAGCTTAGCTATACATTGCTTGACGCAGAAGACGGAGCAGAATAGCTGACGTGACCAGCGAAACGACCACACCGGAGACGAACAAGAGGATCAGGTAGGGGAAAAGAGGCAGAAGAAGAAAAAAGACATAAATTGTGTGAGCTACATGAAAGTATTTAAGGCACGTTAGGGGGTTGGAAGTAACTTTATTTATTTATGCATTACTGCTGCTAAATGTTTTCTCAAACTGACGTCGGCCCGCAAGACTGAACTCTGAGCTCGGCACTGCCTACAAGTGGAGGAATTGACTTAACAACCATGGCAAACTAAAAGATGTATGGAAGTATGATAACGGTGACATATGACAACATTTGAATGAATGTCAGTATTCAGCATAAATGGGCCTTTAGAGTGGCAGTCACTCAGAAGCAAAGGCAGATCTAAGAATGTATTAAAAAACTATCAAAATAATGTTTAATGAATCTTTATTGACAGAATATAATATCAGAATCAGATAGTCTAAAGACATCTTTGTTAAAAACTGAATGCTGATGATCTTGGGTAGCTTATGTTTTGTTGCTGCACTGATGCAGAATCCACATCATCTCGATGCAATGTGGAAACAATAACATTTACATATATAATTATATATATTATAATTTATATATATATGTATGCATGTGTATATATATATATATATATATATATATATATATATATACACACACACATATACACCCGTCTCCAGCAACCATCACTCTTGTGTTCCAATTGGATATTCTGTTAGCTAATGTTAAAGCTAAAGCTTACCATGGTAAAAGGCTAATTGATCTTCTTTTTTTTTTTTTGTACTCTTTTTATTGAAGTTTTTATGAATACAGAGACAAAATGGTATTCCTTTGTATAGTGAGAAATTATTATACTCTCA
>JBAGKP010000018.1:359633-370607 GCA_037177255.1 Melanotaenia maccullochi
GATTTGTAATGAATCCAGAATGTATGACATTTCATGTTTTTTAATTGCATTACAGGAAATAAAGAAATTTTTCACAATATTCTAATTTTCTGAGACAGTCCTGTATGCCATAACACAAAGCTCAACTGGGACAGACTTTACCTATAGCTCTGATGGTCACAAAGCCATCTGTTAACTCCCAAACAGGTTTCACTCCTTTTGAACTTTGTAAGGGACAGCAGTTTCCGGGACCGGGCGCTGCTACTGGACTGGAAACAACATCTCCAGTTTCACTAACCCAAAAACAGCACTATGATGCTTTGAAATGTATGGGTTCATAATTTTCTATGCAGGTAGCGAACACAGCCTGTGGAAAAGGAGTCTCAGCTGAGGTCCTCGACACCAGTCCCTGGTTGCTTCTAAAAGGACAGGACCTTACAGAAAGGACGTCTCACGCAGTCTGGCTGGACGGCAAGGGGGAAATGTGGTATCTCAATATACACCTACATCCCTTCCTCTTTCTAACTGAAAAAAAAATCATGGGTTTTAGATCCCCCTCGTTCCTCTGTAAATGTTTCTAAGACATGATTTGAACATGTCCGCCCACATTATTCTACTTTCTGGGAATTTCGGACTACGCCTATGTGGAGGCCCTCCCAGGACTCCCCCTGTGATCCCCCATACACTGATTCGACTAGTGACAAGTATGGTCTCCTTTGCATCAGAGGGTGAAGCGCTTACTTCGATTGTCGGTATTTTTCAGATGATGAATTCTATGCCCTCTTTGGCCGAGCGGATGGCTGGTCACACGTCTTTGCCTATACAGGAGAGGATTTGAAACCTAGTGATTATGCTAATGGAGGGGTGGCAAAGGCTCTTATACCCCAGGTCACCTTAGCCAAGGTTTCTGGGAATTCCCATCCTCATTTACTCCTCACAGCTTATGCAGATGCAATGAAGGTCACAACAATGCGAATACCAGGATGTCATAAGTTATCCCACTGGCTCACAAACACATGTTTTACCTTTAACCTGTTTGCTAATGCTTCCGGAAGCAATCCTTATGTTAAGTTTAGTCTCTGTTCAGGTAAGACTCAGCCTTCTGGATCCATGCTTGCTACTGTATCTCCTTTACCGCTGCCTCATCCGTCGCCCCCTCCTTTCATTACTGTTCATGATGTTACTCACGCTGACAACACCTTCCACTTTGAGACAGGCTTTTCCTCCCAAATTAACCACTGTCAGCAGAATCTGTGGTGAATCCGTCAAAACTTTATTCAGATTACCTGATTTGTGCTGGAGCTCGACCACTCCTACATTGTGTTCCCTCGCTGTTTGATCTCAACAGTAATGCTTTTTATTCTGACCCCTGTTTGCTTTCTCTTATGTCACTGGACAGTCCCACTTTGGCCTCCAAACAATATGATAACATTTACCCACTGACTCATCCTAATGAAGCAGCGCCTGCCTTTGCTCTCCCAGTTCTTGGCAATTACAGTTGTTTTACCCGTGCCCCAGGACCATGCTCATCGCGCCAGGTCAGTCATGTCTCTTCTTGCCTTTGTTAAGTCACTGTTGATCTTACCTCTCGCAGTTTTGCTCCGGTGCTGCTGAAAGCCTGATCTGATGTTTGGTGGTAGTGTGGAGGTCGCAGTCTTAGAGGTTGACTTCCTTCTGATTGGACCGGGACTTATATTCTCGTCTACCTTATTTCTCCAGTTCACGTTATCCCACTTCCTGTCTTTGACTGGCACACTGCCCGGTTTCTTAAGTCACACTCTGCGGATCCCCACCTTTCCTGTTTTAAGCGCGTCTACACGTCTCATTCTCTGGGTGGACAATCCCCTGTTTATATTGATGCCATGGTATTCCTGGAGGGGTTCCCGATGAGTATAAATTAGCTGATCAGGTGGCTGCTGGATTTGAAAGTTTCCCTGTTTTTTCTGCTATTTTCCCCATCACTCCCTCTAAAAATGCAGATCAGATTAATTATGTATATTGTAAGGTCCAGAGGTTAACTAACTTCACCCGAGATGCTGTGGCTGCTTCATGAACATTTATTGGTTGGTTTACCGATCAATCTACATTCCTACCCTCACCTATGGTCATGAGCTGTGGGTAGTAACCGAAAGAATGAGATCTCGAATACAAGCGGCTGAAATGAGTTTTCTCTGCAGGGTGGCCGGGCTCTCCCTTAGAGATAGGGTGAGAAGCTCGGTGATCCGGGAGGGGATCAGAGTAGAGTCGCTGCTCCTCCACATCGAGAGGAGCCAGATGAGGTGGCTGGGCATCTGGTTAGGATGCCTCCTGGACGCCTCCCTGGTGAGGTGTTCAGGGCACGTCCCACCGGAAAGAGGCCCCGGGGAAGCCCTAGGACACGCTGGACAGACTACATCTCATGGCTGGTTGGACAACACTAGCCCCCACTTTCTACAACTGAAATTTGTTACACTTCTGCATAGGCTTCACATTTGACTGGCGGAGGTTGCCGCTTGGCTAGGATGAGTGGAGTATGCAGGGACATAGGTGGGTCTGTCACAATCAAATATCTGCTCACTTCACAGACAACACAACTTACAAATATGCCCATGCCATGTAGTCCTGCACACCTTTTTGCAGGTTCACCCCGTTTTAACCCTTTGATGCATAATGTCCACTACAGAGGACACATATACATTAGCAACTTCATTGGACATTAGTGAGTCACCAATACTCTGACACGTATAAAAAATAACTACATTTGATATAGTATATATACATACATTGTAATTACCAAGTTTGTCGCAGTGATAAACAGGAAAAAAGATGATCCAGGTGTTTTTATAGAAAATTTATACTATATTAATATTATAAGATATTATTTTGAAAATGGTGGGGAGTGGTTAGCAGTTGCGGGTTCTTAGTGGTTTCCTGTGGTGTGGGACCAGGCTGCTCTGCGGTGGGGGTAGTTCTGGGTTTGGCCCTGTTGGGGGCTGTGGGGGCTACGGTTGGGGTCGCCTCGTGGCGGTGGGGTGAGGCCACTGGTGGGGCCTGGGTCAGTGGGCATCGGCCCTGGGTGGCCGGGTCCCACTGAGGTGGGCTGGGTGGGGGCTCTGGGCTCTGGTGCCTGGTTGCTGCCTTGGGACCCAGGGTATGGCCAGGGTAGGAGGAGTGTAGGGGTTTGAGGGGGATTTGAGGGGTTCGGGGATTGTATGGGGATGTGCTGGGGTGTGAGACTGGGAGGTTTGTATGGTGTGTGTGTTTATTGTGTGTGTTTATTGTGTGTGTGTGTGTGTGTGAACGTGCTAGAATGAGTGGAAGTATGCAAGGACATAGGTGTGTATGTGGGATGGGGAGCAAGCGGCAACCTCCAGGCGGTAAAATGTGAAGCCAACGAAGATGTGCAAAAAAATTGTTCCCCCCTCATCCACTAGGGGCTCCAAAACAGAGCAAATCCCCTTAGACTCCCATGTTAAAAAGACCAACTTCACAGCAGAAATAAACACGTTAAAGCCTGGTACAAAAATCCATTTTGGGATTAAAAGGTCAAGTTTACCTTCATGACTGTGAGGGGAGTGAATTTTTTTCTAACTCATCTGTTTGGATGTCATTTACTCTTGAAATTCATCATAATTAGGGGCGTGTCCTTTTGATTGACAGGTATCTAATATCCGTGGAAAGACGGGAGAGTGCAGCACAACCGCGGTTTTTAGCCGGCTAAGAGCACGCCTTAGCTTAAGCCCGCCTACCTCTGTTAGCTGGTTAGATACTGTTAGCTCCGGGTTAGCTCTTAGCTACAGGCAGCTTGGAGTTTGATTGGTGTCAATCATCCACCCCCACCCTCACAGTCCCCCTGTCAGCTCCACCTCTTTGTCCATTTTTGGATTTTCCGGGAATGACGACACACGTGAAGCTGCCAAGATGGCGACGGTGGGAACCACCCAATGAGCTTCAATTCAGCTCTTCAGAAACTAATTACTTAATTAATGTAAAGTATGTGTAGATGCAGGATGGAATGGAAACGCAGCTACTGACAGTTTGTGTACTAGCAGCTATTAAGACCTTCAACTTTTGATTGTTTGATTACTGTTGAGTCTGCGCATACAGAAAAATGTAAATAATTGAGACATTTTATGTTTATTTTTGACTATGTTTTTCTGTTTCAACAGTAGCTACACAGAAGCACAGTTTCTCAGCATCATAGCATCATTTACACGTCCCTGAAACTTGCTTCATACTTTATGTACATAAATACACCTGGTATTGTAGACACTATTGCCCTGCAGAACCTAGATAAGGTTTAAAATGCAATTATATAAAAATGATTGTACTGACGAGATCTAAGGAACCTTTATGCTCTATATGAATCTATGCACCAACAGAACATAAGCATGTTTATTTAAAATGAAGCATGTTTAATTGTTAGTGCAGAATATAACACAAAAAAATTATGTGTGGAGTTTAACGGAGTTGTAATAATTATTGATAAGAATGGATAAATGAATAATTATGAATAATAATTAAAGCTTCATGGCATGATAAACCGCATTTTGACAACAGGATCCCTTTCCAGGAGCCAGGTCCACACTAAACATTTCTGATTGGTCCAGTTTACCCAGTAATTCATAACAAATAAAATCTCCATTACAGCTGTGAGCTGTTCACCTTAAATTTAAACCTTAAATTATTCTGTGTTCATAACCATCATCGGATTGTTCAGGCAATAAAAGAATAAAAGAATGTGTAATAGTTTCATATTTAAGTGACTTCCTCTCGTTAACCAGTGTTCTTCCATGACAGCAGATAAAAACAATTAAAAACACAGAACAGATAAAAACACCAACAACCTGCAGCTCATGGTGTTGGAGTTTATCTACCTGAAAGTTCTGCAGCGAGTGTCGGCGACGGTGACACTCTTCAGTGGATTTAATCTGGCCAATCCACACTTCAGACCTCAGATCGACCCATTAAAATCCTTCAGTTTTTGCCTACAACTGTTTTTTTTTTTTTTTATAGATAAAAGTCTTGTGGAACAACTATTTTACCGGACTACTTTCACTGGACCCTTACTGATGTAACGGGACCATTTTTAGTAGCAGTTTCATCTGTTACTGGTACAATAAAATACACGTTACAATATTGTTCAAAGATAAATTTGTGAATGGTGTTTACTGAATATACATTTATGAATGAATAACCATTACTTCACATATCAAAAATCTTAGCTATCATATGGTACATAACATGCTTGGAGCGGAGACTGAGCAAAAATCCGTATTTATTTGCCATGAGGCATCTGTCTCATGCTGTTTGTCATGTTTTCAAATACAAAAGCAAAGAAATAGAACACAACTTAAACATGACAAAAAAGCACGTAAGACAAGGAGGTTGACGAAAACAGTCCAACTAGAAACACTCCAAAACCTCTAAACTGCTTTAAATGGCCGGTGATGGCCTGGTGGCTGCAGAGAGTCTTGGGTGGGCCGTGGTTGAAGTCCATGGGCTGGCAACTGAGGTGAACCACTGTGGGACATTGTCCAGTCTGCTCAACATGTCCGTTTCTGCATTTATCCAGAAAGCATCGCTCTGGCTCCCGCCCACAGCCGCATCCTTTCGTACAAAAATGTTGATGTGCATAGATTGGCTGCTTCACTTTACAAAAGGTGGCTCAACCATAAGGATGAAAAGTTGGTTGTGTGCCCGTCCTAACAATGGATGGGTAGGGACTTTGCCTTCTTTGTCTTGGTATAATCACACACTGAATAAAGCTTGATGACAATGCAAAATGTGGCACATTATGCATTGATATTATAAGTTTCTTCTCCAATCTAACTAGAAAGACTCATTTCTCACTTTGAAGTTTCTACAGTTTCTATAGGAAACATACAAACCGGGGAATTTAGCATGTAATCGTGTGTGTATACTGAAATATAATCAAACTGAAAGATAAATCTAAATCTGTCACCTGAACTTGTGGTGAAGAAAACGCTCACACATCTTAAAGGAGGAAGGTGGTCGGCAGAGGTGAAGAAGCAGCAGCTACAACTTTCCTCCTGGACTTCCGAGTTTTAAAACTCCAACTATGGGGCTTCACTAATGTCCCAAATAAGGAAACAAGATGCAGCTTATTCTTTTTCTTTTTTAAATATATATTTTTAAATTTTTCATCGCATATATCCCAATAAACATGAACTAAATGAGTACATTTTTTTATTTAGCAGTGGTTGTGGACTACAATTTGTAATTTTGAATGAGTTTATAATAATCACAAAGTCCTCAAACAAGAGAGGATGAGTTCTCTGAGTCCAGCTGTACATGCTTTGTACAACATGTAAAAAGTGATGGGCCACCTCCATGTTCCTGCACCTGTAGGTTCGTGCTTTCAGGGGGTTGTAGTCTGGAACAGTTCCTTTTATTTCTTTTCTTGTGTGTGTGTATGTTTCTTCAATCTCCACTATCTGGTGCATGATGCTGAGAATATAGACAGAGTTTGTCTCTTTACACCGTCAGATGGGAACACCGCCTGTCTTCATGAGGAGAAGGTGGACCACCGGTCTGATGATTCTCATCCTGAAATGAGCCTTGTTTGCTGGTGTTCTGTCAGTTTAGCCTACGCATCAGAGTAGCATACATTACGTTAATGTGCATGCGGGCTAGGGCTAGGGTTAGGGTTGGGGTTGGGGGTTAGGGTTGGGGTTTGGTGCATACGTCAGTTTGAACTATGCGTATGCTGATCTGACAATGCATGCTAAACTGACAGAACACCGGCACAAGTCTGCATTGGGTCTGCTTGGGCTTCAGTAATGTTCCAAATAAAAGACAAGATGTAAGCAGCTCCTGGTCATGCAGCTGGTCGGGTTGCTTCTCTGGCAGAAATATGACCAAATTCAGAGTTTTCATCTTCGTCTCGGTTGCGTCTTGTGTCCGCCGCAGCACGAAGCTGCGTGAGTTCAGGCAGTTTGGGTCAGAATGCATTTGAGAATGCAGACCATAGTTTCTTAAATAGCTTAGAAACACGTCGGTGTACCCTGGCAGAGCTGGAGAAGGTGGCTGGAAAGACTGGAGTCTGGGAATCTGTTTAGCCTCTTGCCTCTATGACGAGGCTCCATAAGAGGCAGAAAATGGACAGACAGATGAAAAATGACTCCATAAACAATGAATGATGGAACAAAAATCAAATGTTGGTGTGGAAATTCTTATCCAGTCTCTCTGCATTTGATTAGTCTTTTCTGTAATGATTGTTAATTATCACATAATACATTTGCATTTTTTCCATTAACTTTGGTACACAGGCCTGATTTCATAAGAATGCAGGTTATATTATTTTTCTTACACCTCTGATCAGATGTATATGAGGCTGAAGCTCTTGGTAACTGTTCTGGCTATGAAGCACAGTGTTGAGGTCCAGTCAGCTCCATCTGCTGACGGGTCAGTCAACAGCTGTGGTGCTGCGCTTGCAGCAGGCTGGTGCTCGGATGGACAGCATCATTCGGATACTCTTCCTCTGGCAGCTGACTTTCCGGTCCTGTCCGGTTGAACTGGTGTTTTGGTGTGACATCTTGTTTACACGGCTTGTTGTCTCCTTTATCTGTAACTCCAGGTGTTTTTGAATAGCCAGACCCAGCTCCTCGGGGTCTACAGAGGCCCCGTACACCTCCCATGTCATCCCCTCTGCATCCCACTTTACTTCCTTCACAGGTGACTTGGGAGCATCACCTGATTTCTTACCTCCATCTCTGTCAGTGTATGCAGTCTGAGTGCAGAAAATCTTACTTTTGCTATTGTCTGCCAGAAAGATCTGAGGGAATACGTGAGAAGTGACTGTCTGACCCGTCTGCACTCCGACGTCTCTCAGAACTTTATGGACTGTCATTGTTCCAATGTCATGTGTCATGGTTCTGGCTTGGGAGAGTGCATTGGTGCAGCACTCATCTCTGATGAGGTGTTTCGGATATTGCAGGCCTGTAAAAGGTGGCAGGGAGCTCATCCAAGAGCATTTCAGGCTGCAGCATTGCAGCTGATGTTTAGCATCCAAGCCTGTGTCGCTGACAGAGGAGGTAAGGCGAGGTGGGGTGAGATGGTTAGCTGCCAGAGGCGGAGTCACTGCACGCTGCACCTTGCAAATTGGCTCAATGCCTGCCAGGCATGGTAGTAGCTGGGAGGGGGCTGAGAGGGGCTGGGGGTGGCAGTAGGCAGCAAATGTGTCTTCAGAAAGGTTGTGTTGGATATAAGAGCCATCACAAAGTGCCTTGTCACATTTAGCAGTGAAATGACGCTCGTCTTCAGGACCCTCTACGTTTCCAGCTGTTGTGCAGACACACTTGCTCTGAGGCGGATGAACACAACCCTCCCTGCTGCCGGCATCTCTACAGAAAGTGGTGATAGTGTGGCACTGGTGCACCTGCATGGGTTGCTTGCAGGCTAACATGGACTGAGTCTCATTCTCAGTGGTGGTAGCCTTCTTTTCTCCATCAACACCAAGTCTACAACCATCTGGAGCCTGAAGGGCTACTCCATTTTTAACCATGGGTAAATTATCTGAGAGAACAGAAGACGAATCCAGCTTCATACTGAGAAAACTGCTGCCAGCCTCAGTGTCATTAGTAGTCTTTATAACAACCTTGTGGTGTAAAAGTGGACATGAGTCTGACAGAGAAGGAGACTGGCTGGGAATTACACAGTGTTCTGATCCACTTGGTTGCTTTTCAGCAGGACCTCTGTGGGGCCTTGGGCTGCTACACTTAGTATTTCTGGTAGGAGAGGCTGCAAACGGATGTGAACAGATGTTGTAAACTGATTCTCCAGCAGGTCTGGAAGGTTTTCTTTCTTGTGTTGAACTCTTGTTAGATTCAAAAGGAGGGTCTTCCCCAGGATGTCCAACTTGTGCCATGGAAGATCTTTAAGAAAAAACAAACAAACAAAAAAGAGGCTTAATACAGAAAACGTGACATTTTTTTAAAATTGTTTAAGGACTGTATGAACGTACAGGGGCATTGCTAGACACAGGGTTCTACTGAAGCACAGGTCCCCATTACTCAGACCACATTTTTATTAATGAACTATTAATAGCCATTATGTTGTATGCACCCTTTTGAAGGGGTGTGAAGGTCTTCAGAGAACACACGTAATTACTGTAAATGGAGAATTCAGAGTAAATTGGAGCTTGTGTGAAAATACATTATCTTCTGTCCTTCTCATCCCTCAGTGCTGAGATGATACCGGAGCATGTGGCCTGTAATTTATACTGAGGGAGCTGACAGCTGAGCACAGAGAAGGTGTAGTAATCAGCAACAGAGGACCAGGTAACAAAATGGAGCTTGACTAGCCTTGTCAAAGCATCCTAGGTTAACTCTGAGTTACTCTAGTTTACTCTGGTAGAAACAGACCTTGTAGTCTTGCGTTAAAAATCCAAAAGGTGTTAGCTAAATGACATTACTCACCGTTGTGTGCATGTTCAGTAATGTTCTGTTTTATGTTAGGACCGGGAGTTTGAAGTTTGGACAGAGGTTTCCTCTCGCTGGTGTAGACATTAATGAAAGTAAGGGGGCACAAGTGGGAGGCCGACACCCTCTCTACCTTCAAGATCAGGCTTAAAACCTTCTTTTTTAAAAAATCTTATGATTTAGGGGTGGGGTAGCAATAATGTAGAATATTCTTGTAGTTAAGGGAACAGACCTGTTGAAGGTGTAGTTCATTGTACCAACGGTATCCAGAAGATCAGCATTACAAATAAACTCCATCTTGACTTTGACTTGTTCTTAAGTGAATAAAATGAATCGCTAATGTCAGGACATGATCTACAACATCTTAATACTCAAAATAACAAAATGACCAGCAAAATCTGACTAAACATCACAGTAGTTTATTATTTTTATGAACTGACTAGTAGAAACACTGACTTCATTCATTCAGTCATTATCTGTACAGCTTAGTCCAATTAAGGGTCGCAGGGAAGGTGGAGCCTATCCCAGCGATTAACAGACGAGAGGCAGGTACACCTACCTGGACAGGTGTACCTGGACAGGTGTACCTGGACAGGTGTACCTGGACAGGTGTACCTGGACAGGTCGCCAGTCCATTGCTGGGCAGTGATTTTTTTCTCACCCCTTAATGTTACCAAATGATGTTAAAAGTGCTTTATTCAAGAATAGTTTTCATAAGTGAACATAACTCAGAAGTGAACAACCAGTAGTCACATGTTGGTGTTAAACAAGCCTCATGAACCACAAACAAACATATTTTATTATTTATGTAACAGTACAAATGAGCTCATAAACTAAGTGGAAAGAAAATTCAACTTGCTTTTAAAACTGTGATAAAGTATAATAGTGTGTTTAGTGTGATCATTTCAGCCCCTCGTAGTTAGAACGTGGTAGAACAACGTTTCACTGCCGTTTGAGGGCTTTTGTGGATCATCTGAATAAAAATATAGCTCAAAATCAGTCAAATGGGTTGGAGAGGACTAACCAGCAGTTTTCAAGTCTCTCCACAGATCTTCAGTTGGAGCTGATTCAGGATTTTGACATGATCATTTATCATCATAACACACGAGCATATCTGAATCTAAACCATTTATTTGTTTCTGGGTGTCCATCCCAGTCTCAGGTCTTCTGACTTGTTTTCTCCTTGGATTATCTTGTATTCAGTTCCAACCACCTTCCCATCAACTCTGAGCTTCCCTGTTCCTGCTGAAGAGCAACATCCCCACAGCATGATGCTTCCACCACCATGCCTCACAGTGGGGATAGGGTGTTTTTCTTTCAGGCCATTGTTTGTGGGCATCATGTTTTATAGTTAAAAGCTTGAATGGCAAAAATGATCCCATCTCCCCTTAATAAAATTAAAATTAAAACCAGGGGATGAGATAAACTGGAGAGGAGAGGAGAGGGGAGGGAAGGAGAGGAGAAGGGAGGAGAGGAGGAGGGGAGAGAGGAGGGGAGAGAGGAGAGAGGAGGGGAGGAGAGGGAAGGAGAGGAGAAGGGAGGAGAGGAGGAGGGGAGAGAGGAGAGGAGGGGA
>JBAGKP010000018.1:547202-561720 GCA_037177255.1 Melanotaenia maccullochi
AAACACAGATGATGTTTCCCCATGAACACGAACAAACGACTCCTCTACTGAAAGCTCACATCTCACAGATTCCACAGGTGGAAGTTTCATCTTAATATGACCAAGATTCACCGAACCAGATACAGAAGAAGACCCGATTTATGCTGCACGTTTGTAAAAGTCAGAAAACATGTCTTACCTTTGCTATAAATTAAAACTAAAACTAACATGTTAACATGCCCAGCACATATATAGTTTTAAAGGTAAAAATAAACCATCTGAAAGTAGATGGCGCCTTTGGGAAAACATGACATCTATACTCTCTAAGACTGGAAACAGGAGTAAACACGTTGACATGGTAATTAATATGTATTATTCTGCTCATCTGTTCATCTAGTTTATCTGAAGACAAAGCTCATCTGTACAACCAGCTGTTGACTCCTGGTTAAACCAAAAGTTCACCTTTCTTCAGTAGCACAACTGTAGCGTCACAGCCATCATCCAGTTCAGCATTGGTGGCTGCCCCATTCCTCAAGCTGGAGGACTTCTTCTTCTGTCGCTCCAGAAAATGAACAATGTGAGAATTCAACCTGAAAGCGAGATCAGTCGGTCAAGTCAACTTACAAAACTCATACAGATTTAAATACTGTTATTTCTTATTAATTAACATGTTTAACCAGGTTTAGATTCAGACAGAGCTGTGTGGAGTTGAGCCCTGGCACATAAGCTGCCGTTTCATCTTAGGCTACAAACGCTTCTTTGACATTAAGCTCTAAATAATTACATAAATATTTTTAACAATTAAGACAATGAAACCCCTTTCTGTATTTTTTTTCTGATGAAAATACCTGAGCAAGTCCAGTACACGCTCGTCACGCGTGTTGCTCATTAGGCTACATCTGCACACACGGTAGGTTGATGGTCTCTCATGTTTCTCTGCTCACAAATACCATGTTGTTCCCTTGTGGTGCAGAAATGCCTCCTCATGATGAGCTTTTACTCACAGGTGCTATTTTAGAGATACATTTTATTGCGTTTGGGACTATTTGCCACATACATTAATAACATTGATTCTTTGCACCACATTCAGCAAATAGGTCGTTTCCATCTGCAGTCTCATTGTGCACTCACTCCATTTTCATGTATGTGGTAGGTTTTCACATGTGCTCGTTTTTGAACTGTATAAAGGGCTAATATAAAAGTTGAAAAGGGACTGGCCAGCTGTTTTCTTTAGCAGGGACAGATCTAGACCATTTCTGATGAGGGGCACATATAAATGATTGTGGTACATATAAATGATTCCTTAAAATTAAATAACAAAGTCTATATCAAGGATCACTAACCTCTTGGGCCAGTGTCCTGCAGTTTTTAGATGTTGCTGCAACACATCTGATCCAAATTAAATGGTTCTCTGACAGCTTGTTGTCAAGTTTTGTAATTTAAGCCTGTTGTGTTGCAGCAGGAAACATCTAACGGAGGTCCTACAGGTTTTACAAGTTAAATTTAAGACTTTTTAAGACCTTTTTAATACAACTTGGAACAGAATTTAATGCCCATCTCACCATCACATTGTCAAAAATAAATGACTCCTAGAATTTAAGAAAATGCATAAATTTACATAAGCAGTGATTATTAAAATGACCTAGGTGTGTATGTCAAGTGCAATGCTTCACTTGAAAAATGTGTTTAGCACCTTACAACACAAAGTTATTTTATCAATGCAAACACAGCCGACAGAACTCTGTGACAAGCAGCAGCTGATAAGTTACAGGAACAACGGACTTGAATGAGCTAATGTTGAAAACTACATACATGTCCATCCAGTCTGTCTTTGCTATTGAAGACCTAATTTGTGATCACGAGGAATGTGACACCAGGGTGTTTTTACATGCACTGCATGCTGCACAGCAGCATAACGCTGTTATTGTCAAGAGCAGCACCGATAGAGAAGAAAACATATATGCACACTGTCTCTGATAGTGATGTGGCCTTTCTTCACCAGGTCTGGTAACAGAACAAGGATTATTGATAAAAAACAAGGTGACAGCTTTGGTACCACAGTGTGTTCAACACTTTTTGGGATCCATACATTCTCTGGATGCAAATCAACTAGTACTTTCTATGGCATGGGCAAAAGAAAGACCTTCTATGTCGTATGTGTAGAAGAAGAATTCCTGAAAGCCTTCAACAATCTAAGAAGCAGCTTTAATTTGGACCAGTCAACTTTTGCTATACTTTGCAAATATGTATGCCACCTGTATGACCAGCCATCTGCTCAAAATGTAAATGATGCAAGATACAAAGCATTCTGTACGGCATCATCAGCCGTCACCTACAAGTGATGCCCTCCACCAACACTGTAAAAGGGCAAACTGCCAAGCAGCATTAATGAAGTCATCCTTACAAACTAAATATGTGCTCCATCACCTGTTGGCCATGTTTGGAATGTAGAGGATGGACATTTAAAAGTGACATGGATAACAAGAAAGCCAGCCCCTGACAGTGTTTTCAGTGTGGTGCATTGCAGGTGTTAGCAGCGTACCTGCAAGACAAGCAGATGTTCTTGTGTTTCTGCAGGACTGTGTTGCACAGATTTATGTTGCTGTCTCAGTTGTGTAAATATGAAAGACAGTGAAGAGAGAGAAGATGGGTTTTTTATGCTTTGTAGTCCAGCATTTTTTGAAGAAGAAGCTCAGTTTTTCATTGGTCCAAAGAATCGCAGTGAATCCTCAGCTTCTTCTCTTCTCTGCTTCCAGTGTGAACTTCCTGCAACACGCAGTGTCTTTATCTGCGCATGCCTTGTTTTGCTCTAGCTTTGGAGTGTTACTCTCTAGTGCCCCCCACAGCCTGTAATATGTACTACAGTGGTGTCATGGGGATGGTGAAGCCTTTCTCCTAGTTTTCACCACCGTTTTCACACCTGAACCGACTTCGTGCCATGTGGACATAGCCTAAAAGTCCAGCATTTTACATCAGATGGTGTAGTGTTGCAGATTGGTCAAATGTTTAAATCATATCAAAACAAAGTGATCAAATCCCATAAAAAAGTATTTTTATTTTCATTGGTGCTTCAACCAGTATGAGTTGCTTTTTTTTTTACTCTCATTGTTTTTTGTATTATTTAGCTTTTATTGTTTATTGTCTTTTTACTCTTAGCTGTTTTCTGTTGAGCACTTTTGTTCAGTAAGGTGCTTTATAAACAAAGCTGTCTAGGCAAATTTTTCAATTGGCTTGAATTAAATAACTACATCAGCATACGGTCTTATATTATTTACATATTCATTACAATCCTTTTTCAAGGCTACTAAAGAAAATCAACAGCCATTTACCAAAAGCAGACCAGAGGTTCTTTTCTCTAAAGAAAAGCACAGGAAACTTGGCAAGAACAGAATGTAATCAAATGTAGTTTAAGACACTTTCGCTTCTTAAACTATCACCATCTGTGGCAGGGCCCCGGGAATGGATGAGGTCCGCCCAGAGTTCCTTAAGGCTCTGGATGCTGTAGAGCTGTCTTGGCTGACACACCTCTGCAGCATCACATGGACATCAGGGACAGTTCCCTTGGACTGGCAGACTGGGGCGGTGGTCCCTCTCTTCAAAAAGGGGGGACCAGAGGGTATGCTGGAGAGGAGGCTCCGTCAGATAGTCGAACCTCGGATTTAGGAGGAGCAGTGTGGTTTTCGTCCCCGGTCGTGGAACAGTGGACTCTTCAGGGTCTTGGAGGGGGCATGAGAGTTCGCTTAACCAGTCTACATGTGCTTTGTAGACTTGAAGAAGGCATTCAACTGAGTCCCTGGGGACTCCATACTCTGGGAGTATTGTAGTATATGCAACTCGCTGATGCTATGGATACAGGTATGATTGACCAATTGTATTTGAAAATGCTAGGCTATATCTCACCTCAAGGAGCATCACAGTTGTAACCAAATCAACACACCAAGATGACCAGAGTGCAATGGGTGAGATGTATTCACATATATACATTATTTACACATTTGACAAAAAGGGAATTCAATATTGACATGAACATTTTCTTCTGAACTCAATTTAGAGGCTTGTACAACCACAGTTTTAAATCCTCTTCTTGGACTGTCTTTTAAGTGATGATAGTTCACAGAATGAGTGTACTGCAGTGCTTCCTACCACCAAAAGACAGAATCATGCGTAGTTCTTTCCCAACTTAATCCTTTCTGGTAGCTCGCCATCACAATTGTTGGTAATCCCATATGAGTTGGATCCTGGGTCTGAAGAATCCGATCCTTAGGCTCACAACATGGCTGTGAATCCAGGTCTAGGAATCTGTTCTAGGAACCCGGTCTAGGAACCCGGTCTAGGAACCCGGCCAATCCCCGGTTCGTAGTGGCCATGTACCGTGGGAGGGTGTCAGATATGGTGCATACATCTACACCTGCAGTGATCTACGTCGTCCCACGTCTGCTCTTACACTGCTAATACACTGCCATGTTTAAAACGCCGAGGCGAAGGCGTCATCAAAGTCTCGCGCCAAGTCTCGTGGGAAATCTCGCGAGAGTTTACCCTTAAACCCCGAGTGTAACTGAACCACTGGGTTACAGTATGGAGTGCCAGATCCCCTTTTACGAGCTGTCCAGTCCCTGTATGACCAGTGTCAGAGCTTGGTCCACATCGCCGGCAGTGAATCAGAATCGTTTCCAGTGTGGGTTGGACTCCACCAAGGCTGTCCTTTTGTCACCGATTCTGTTCATAACTTTTATGGACAGAATTTCTCGGTGCAGTTGAGCTGTTGAGAGGATCCAGTTCGGTGGCCTCAGGACTGGGTCTCTGCCCTTTGTGGATGATGTGGTTCTGTTGGCATCATCGGGCCGTGATCTTCAGCTCACACTGGAGCGATATACAGCCAAGTGTGAAGTGGCTGGAATGAGAATCAGCACCTCCAAATCCGAGACTATGTTCCTTAGCCGGAAAAGGGTGGAGAGTATTTCCGGGTCTGTCATAGGGTCCTGCCCCAAGTGGAGGAGTTCATGTGTCTCGGGGTCTTGTTCAGGAGTGAGGGAAGGATGGAGGGAGATGGACAGGCGGATCGGTGCAGCGTCTGCAGTGATGCGGACTCTGCATCGGTCTGTCGTGGTGAATAAGGAGCTGAGTCAAAAGGCAAAGCTCTCGATTTACCGGTCGATCTACGTTCCTACCCTCACCTATGGTCACGAGCTGTGGGTTTTAACCGTAAGAATAAGATCGCGAATACAAGCGGCCAAAATGAGTTTTCTCTGCAGGGTGGCCGGGCTCTCCCTTAGAGGTAGGGTGAGAAGCTCGGTGATCCGGGTGGGGCTCAGAATAGAGTTGCTGCTCCTACACATCGAGAGGAACCAGATGTGGTGGCTCAGGCATCTGGTCAGGATGCCTCCTATTCCAGCACGTCCCACCGAGAAGAGACCCTGGGGAAAACCCAGGACACGCTGGACGGACTACATCTCTCGGCTGGCCTTGGAACGCCTTGGGATCCCCCCGGATGAGATGGTGAATGTGGCCGAGGAGAGGGAAGTCTGGGTTTCCCTGCTTAGGCAGCTACCCCTGCAACCCGACTCCGGATAAGCAGAAGAAAATGGATGGATGGAAAATTTGTCAGTGATGAAGTTTGGGATTTGTGACGTGACTTCACAGCAAGCTGTCATATGATCTTTAAATGATTTAGTCATTCCCACATGTGTCATGTTAACACAGTAATGCTGTAATGGGTAGGTTACCTGTTCCAGAGTTCATTAATAAATAATTCAGCAGTACTGATTTTAAGGTTGTTTATATTCAGGTTATTAAGCCTGTATGTTATTAAGCCAGCCCTCCCACGGCTGTAAACATGGGGAAAAGCTGTACTACCAACACCAATAATAATAAAAAGAAGAAGCAGAAGAAGAAGAGAAGAATGAAATGGTAAATAATATAAAAACAGATTAGTTACTGTGATATTGGCCAGCAGGTCCTGTGTTGTCGAGTCTCTCATGAGACCCCAGGTACCTTGAATGAACCTGTCCCTCATCCCAGAAATGAATGTGGACATCCCACGGCTTGGTTTTCGTGGTTGGGTTCAAACTCTCGTCAAACGTCAGGACGAAGGCTCCGTTGTCCACTCGAGAGATTAATTCGGTGTTAATATTAACTGCTAAACCACACTGGGCTATGTCCTGCGACTCCGTCGTTGGTCTTGTACGGCGTGTTTGGTAACGTGTTTAATGTCTGCTGCACTTCAACTGTCAGTGTCGGGGTGCAGCCAAACGTCGTGCAGAGGTTGACTTTAGTCGATGTTGCTGCTGAACTTGTCACACGGCCAGATGGTGTCTGTCAGGTACATATACCTGACGGCCCAGACATAAACACAGAGGGAGGTCGCTGTTTTGCCTTAAAGGCAGCGACATGTTCACTGGTTGCTCATGTGCTTCCAAAGCCTCGATCCTCATCGTTCTCAGTTTGATGTTCTACACCGAGCTTTGAACAGGTTCTCCACCGGTGTCAACCAGGCCGAGAACGACCCTTTGTCCAGCCGTGTAATATTACATTTACACTTTCCCATTTTACTCACTGAATCCACTAAATTCTCAGGCCACTGTCAGCTAGATTTCTTCCGCACAAAAATAAAGGCTTCGTGTGTGTTGTGCTAAATGTTCCCCAATCATTTCTACCTGCAAAATCAACGATCATTGATTATTAATGTCAATAAAATAGTCGGGTTGGAACGGAAGGAAATTACTTCACTTCCGTCACTTTGAAGTTCGGTTGATCCCTGGTCTAGATTTAGGAAATAATGTATTGGATATTACAAGCAACTTGGTCATTAAAGGTTCAAATTAAACTTAATATTGTAAAAGCCAATACATTTTTCATTAATAGTTGTTTAATGAGGATAAGCCTATATTGTAGGGCTATAATTACAAAGATTTATATTTCACGGATAATGAGAAAAAAACATAGAACCAAATGACGTTTTATTAGTGCTTCTTCAGGAGTATTGACTGTTTAACTATAGTCGTTAAATCTGGTGGTTTAATGTTTTTACGTCCAAATTATAAAGTGTAAACTGTTTAGACAAATAGATATTACCATCTAAGCAAGTAGGTGGTATACTGTATGTTACATTATGAACAAGAGCATGCTAGTGTTCAGGCAGAGAAACAGAAAAGACATTTTAAGATGCACTGAGCTGCACTCAGGTGTCTACAGTTCACACAAGTAAAGGTGAGTAACAAAAAATAATCCACCTTGTGTATAATACCATGTGTTCATGTAAACAACTGTTTAAACCTTGTTGTTATCATCAGGTGGCTAAGGAATCAAACTCACTTCATGATCAAAATGTAGACGAAATACATCAGAATGAGTGTGAGTGCTTCCCACCTAAAAACAAACAAAACAAAAAAAAATTACTGTGACAGCTAGTAGCAACAGCCAAATTTGTGTTATTAGTTCTTAAATATGCTTGAAACATTCAACGCTTAACTTACCAAACCACTTTTTCATCATATATGAACTGATATGAAAGAGAAAAGTGAAAATCACAATATTAGATCATTTTCTTAAACAGATGCTCTGATCAAATTGAATAAATGCAGCTATTTCTTACCACGATGAGGGCTGAGATCGACAGGGTATAGTAGCTAGAATCTCTGAGAAGAGGCCAGCTGGACAGATGGATGGACTGAAACACAAACACACATTAATACCAAACAATGAGCCACATTTTCTCTTCTGTTGGGTCTCACATCTCACAAGGTCCTCAGTACTGGACACCAACAAGATAAACCAAGATTTTTATACATGTATGTGTGTGTGAATAGAACTTTTTTTTCTTTACATGATAGGTATGAAAATCTGAATCCACCCCAAAATATTGAGAGTGTAAATAACAATTTTGATAATAAAATAACAATAATATATCATATCAGTTCAATGGATAATGAGTTTGCTGATTTATCATGATTCCTTTTATTCACCTGAAATCACAAAAAACGACTAAAATAACTAAATCTAATTTTCTTCCTGAGCTCAGACATTAAAAGAAAAACAACCTTTTCTGTGAAAAAGCTGAATATTCTGGTTGTCAAATTTTAAAATGTTCACATATTGGGTAAGAAATCTGAAACAATACATTTCTATTTGTGGACATTAAAGCTGGTTATAGTCTAAACCTTCTTGATATTTAGAGTCTCAAACTAAATATTTTGTTTGTTTTTTGTTTTTTTGTTTTTATATCCAAACACCAGACTGCTGTGTTACTTGTTGTGTTTCCTTAAAGTTTAAAGGGACATTGGGTAACGTTTTCTGGCAAAAATACTATGTCTGCATATATGTGTCCTCATTGGTGTGTTATGACTAGGGATGTTCCGATACCATCATTTTCTGTTCGGTATCGATACCTGGAGTTTAGGTATCTGTTGATACCAAGTACCGATCCGATACCTGTATTATTTTATTAAGAGGTCTATTAAGTTTAAATAAATGATGTTTATTAGAGACTTTGATGTATTAGATTTTGTTACTGTCATAGGTTAAACTATAAAACATTAAATATATTGTTGCAAATATTTTTTAAAGATTATTATTCATTTACTCATTTTCATTTTATCCTTAGATTTTAGTAACATTCATTAGGCTCTGCTTTTAATTAATAGAGCTACATTATTATATAGTGGTTATTATTCCTTCACAGCTTACAGATAATGCATTCACAAACAGGACACAAACTCATACAAGGTTACTGAGTTCAATACTGAGAAAATAACAAGGGACCTTGAAAATGTTCTGGATGTCCAGTGGTTGTAAATATTGTTGTATCTCCTTACTTATCTACTCACTCCAAGCAGAACGGAATTTCCAGTAACTCAGAAAATCTTTTAAAGAGCAGCGTTTGTGTGAAACTGTGGGAACAGGTGAGAAAGGGAGTCAGCACAGAGAGGCAGACAGATAACAAGGCAGAGCGAAGCTTCTTCTTTCCTTTCAGCTCTGACGCACCTCAGATGGAGGACCTGGAGGAATCAAGTTCCCGGAAGAAGGAGGGACCACCTCGCAAAATACACATTCACATGAATGCGCACCACATGCACGCACATAGACACATTGCATTGTATCAGTATAAATGAGGAGGATAACTTAGGTAGGCGGGTCTTTTGGCTGAACCGAAGACTCCCGATACTTCATGTATTAGTGGACCAGAAGCTAAGCTAACAGGCCTCCTCTGACAGAGATATGTATTGTTTTTATTACTGGCTTAACAAAGAATTGTCAATTTTACTCAATCTCTGGCGTTTTTGCCTTCTTTTAAAAATGTGGATTTTTGAACACTCTTCCTTCTGATGATTTATTTACAGGTGGTGAACAAATATTTAAAACCAACAATTAAAAAACTTCAATATTTATCCGATATATCACAGCTTACAAATGAATTAATCATGATTAAACAAGCACATGATTAAACAAGCACATGAAAAAAGACGGCCTTAGCAACAGAAAACCTGATCAGCTGATCACCGAAAGTCGGTCACAGAACAACAGGAAAGGGAGAAGGAATAGAAGTGGAGGAGGAGAAGCCATATTAGTACAGAACTGCGGGAAAAGGTTTTTACTTTAAATGAAGGATGGCAAGTGTTAAGCCCTCTCATTGGGAAAAGTGTGGGGGTATGAGGGAGCATTATTTCCATATGAAAAATTAACGCAATTATTTACATAAATTAGTTAATGCTGTTTTTATTTTTGAAAGCCTTAATAATTGTTTATATCATTCATATTAATACATGAAAACTATTATAGCCACAGTTTTTAATTGACCAAATAAACTCGGATCACAGAATTTCCATTAAAAACTATTTTGAAAATGGACTTACAGTGAATGTGTTTCACAAAGGAAAGGACAATAAATTGTAAAACGTCTGTTATTGCGGAGCCTTTCTGGCTTTCTTCTGCAAATTCCTCACATTTTTAAAAGCATTTACCAGCGTTTGCTGTCGCAGCGGTTTGTTGCGCCTTTCCCTTCTAGGCAACAACCTCCTCGAGCTCTTTAATGAGACGACAATCCATAATTTTCAAGTCGCTGGAGTTAAATTTGGCAGCTTTTGTTCCACTTCTGGGAACTTCAGCCCTAAAATTTAAGGCATGTTGTCATTTGCAGCGGGAGTTTATGAGTAATGACGCCAAATTACTAACATACCGCTAATGCTAAATGTTAGCACAACAGTAACTCACGTAGAGCTGCTTCTCCGACCTACCAGCTCAAAACAGTGGTCACGCAAGATTGATCAGCTTTCAGTGTCTGTGTGTGATGGGCAGAAAACAAAGAATTATGATTCCGTGGTATCAGATAGTGTTAAGACAGAAATACTAGTCGATACTGATCCCCTTCTTTTGGCAAGATCCATGAGTATTTCCGATGTTAATATCAGTATCGGCACAACTCTAATTATGACCTGCGCTAATTTCAATTACAATTTATTTATTATGAAAAATCCCTTGAGAGAAGAGGGGACTAATGATCTGTCACATTCTCGTAAGCAAAGAATTTTAGATTTGTTCATACATGTGAGAGGTAAGCTGGTACAGCAGCGCCAGGATGGTCTGCCATCTTGAAACGCATGTCGTGCCATGAGGTGATCGTTTGCCAGAAACTGATTAGACAGTACTTGTAAAATACAAGTACCAGTAATCTGTATGGTTCTTTAATGAAATCAGCCCACTTTAATGAAGATTCTGCATTTTATTGACAAGAAATGTACTGTAACCAATATAAAAAAAAGTCATTTGTAAATCAACAAATAAATCTTGAACAAATTGGATTTTACATTCTTAAAATAAACAAGCATGAGGCAAACACATGAAGCAGCAACATGCCTGAACGTGGTCTCTGATTACAGCACCTTTTGATCCATTAAAGCAATGGAAAAGCTTTCTTTGTTAATATGGACATAGTGTCGCTTGCATTTGTGTTCCATGTCAGTTTTATACCGAGAGGAACAGCCGCAGACCAGACAGAGAAACTGAGCGACACAGCGTTAACAGGCTGGCAATCATTTCATGGCACGACAACCGGAGCCATTTTCACCTTCACAAAAGAGTGAAAAAGGCAGCGTGACCTGATGATTTCAAAAGGAGGATCAACACTGCGCCAGCCTTTCCCAGGTGGAAGGAACTCAAGGAGAAGGATTTTAAAAGTGATGCTCAAGTTTTCAGCTTTCTCCTCCACAAGTAAGTCAACAGCCTAAATGAGCCTAAAGCTAACTTTCATTCAGCTGTGTTAGACAGTGTTGCTCATTAGTATGGGCAGCATAACAGTAGTTTCTGCTATTATACACCAGCCTTGTTACTACAAAAGTGTATGTTTACATGGTTTCAGTCGTTTTCATAGTCACGGTAAACACTGGCTTTCAGGCGTGGTAAAGCCAGACTAAAAGCCGGTGGGAAGGCCTTATAAGGCTAGTTTCCCTATCGAGATCCATTCCTCCTGTCAGAACCATTCTTCCTTCTAAACACAGAGGAACATATCATATCAACGAATTTCCATCCACCACATGTTTCCCCCTGACCAACTATGATCCAGAGGGAACTTCTTTACCTGAGTGAACACTGATGACGTGCTTTCTTTGGTGTTGTCAAGGCTGTTTGAGATACGGCAGCTTCGTTGTTGCAATACGTGTTTTAGAAAGTGAAACTACACATTAGCATGTCATACACGATTCCAGTGTTAGGTGAAAGTAATTTTTACACAATGGCCCTTTAAATATAAAACTGAACACCAGACCCTTGTGTTACTTGTAGTGTTTCCATAAAGTTTAAATATAAAGATGAACACAAATGGAAAGGTGGATTATTGTTGGGATGACTGATTCTGTTCTACTAGCAAGTGCTTTAGTGATGATTTTTAAATCTGTGTTAATTAGGGACAGTGGTTGGTAACTGGAGGGGTAGATTGGAATTTTGTCTGGTTTTAAAAGCTGCTGTATTCATTTTGGGGGGTATTGTAGAAGTACTTTTTTTAGTAGTTTTTTCTGGTACAACTATATGAAAATTGTTGATAAATTTGCCAAAGGTGTTAATAAAATTCTGCTGGAAATCCATTATTTCTGGTGCTTTATTGTTGGGCATTTCATCTAGTGCTTTTTTAAGTTCTTCCAGGGTGAGAGGTGCATCTAATGCATGACTGGTTCAATGTTTATTAAAACTTTTTAAAAATGACCTTATTGCACACACTGAAACTGGAACTAACTAACTTTAACAACAGAGCTGGGGCCAGAACCAGAACAGTGTCTGTCTGAGAGCACTAAAACCAGTCTCCATCTCCATTTCTACATGCTACTGTAAAAGCTACAATTCAGTTTATGACTATTACTGCCCGTCATGAGTCTTTAAAATGCTTAAAAAGTGCACATGTATGTGTATAAGTTTTCCTTCAGCACCTGTACACAACAAATCCCACACACTCCAATAATGCAGAGGATGTTGAAGACAGCGGAACCAACAATGGTTCCCACTCCGACGTCGCCTTTAGTGATAAACACTCCTGTAAAGCAGAAAACAATGCAAACAAATGGGAAATTAAATAAGCTTTGATACAGGTATTAGTTGTAATAGATCAGGTCTAAATCTTTTAACATAACATATGCATTTTTCAGAGGGAAATTAATTTTCACCAAATGTGTGTTTATGTGTGTGTTTCTCACCAATAACAGAGGTGAACAGTTCAGGCGCTGAGCTGCCCGCTGCCATGAAGGTGGCTCCTGCAACGTCCTCACTCAGATGAAGACGCTAGAGGACGTGGAAGGAGAAAAAGGAAGATTTTTTCCCACAGAAATTCATCAGAAAGCAGCAGTGGGAGCATGCAGATGTTAGCACAGAGGAAGTTTGGTTTCCTACCTCACATATCTTCTCTAGTGAGGGAACAAAGTAATCATCACACACAATGGCAAGGGCGTAGAACATGTAAACTGCCTATAGGAAACGAGACACACACAAGCATGTGTGAGGAACAACACACACGACTGGCCAACACACCAGCTGAGAACAGTCTTTAATCATGAGTTCACCCACATTCACCTGATAAAGCTTTTCTGTATGCTAAATTAGTTCTGACAAATAAGCCTACTATCAAGCTCCCATACTTTATGGTGAGGAAGTGGAAACAGGTACACAATCTGTATGTGTACCCAGTGTTGTTTATATTTGGCTGGATTACATTCTGTGAATTACATTATAAACAACAAAATATCTCACCATGAACAAATGGACTAGGTAGGAAGAAAATGATAGGCAGGGTGTAGACAGGTCTCTAAGCTTTCATGACAGTCTTCTTATCTTACCTTTGAAGTGGGCAGCAAAGGTCTCAGCAGAGCTAGTGGACTTAATCGGGGTGGAGTTTTATTATCTGGTCAACAGTTGAAAAGAGGAATCTTGCATTATTGCGGTTGTTGGAGATGAGTCTAGAAAAGTAATTCATCAGCTTCTTTTGATGCGTTATTATAGGTGGAGAGATGATCTTTGTGTATTTGGTGGTGAACGGTGAGTTATTATCTTCTCTCTGACACTTTCTCTTTAGTTGTGAGTTGGGGTTGATCCAGGGTGTCTTTTCATTTGTTTTAAGCTTTTTTTGTTTGTATCCGTGCCATCTTCTCCAGTGCTCTTATTATTTTTCTGTTAAAACCATCAACCCTAAACTCAATCATAGAATCACAGGGATCAGATAACATGTCTTCATCATATAAAAGATCCACAAACTTTACACCACTTCACTGGTGAGATATCGCTTCCTCACACTTCTCTCAACTCTGTTCTGTTGTATAAAGTTTACTGTGTTAAAGAACACACAGGACTGATCATAAATTCCTAAACCTAAAATATTTCTAACTGTCATTGGGAGACAAAAGATAAAACCAAGTCCAATGTGTGATCTTTGTGATATGTGGGCTGTTTAACATACTGGTTAAAATCAAATCAATGTATTAGATGTAAGAATTCCATCATGGTGGAGTCAGACTGGTTTTCTGCGAATAGAATAAAATCTCCAGTGATGAGAATTCTTCAATATTTGGAACGCACCAGTGTTAAAAGTTCAGAGATTTCAGTTATAAAAGTGTTTTGGTGGTCTATAGAAAATTAAGCATAAAATGGAAGGGCAGCTTAAAACAAAAGAACAATATTCAAAAGACTGAAATTCACCAAATGTGATGTTTTTAATTGACCCTCTGAGAGTTCCTGCAGGTACATGCATTGTCTGTTGTTGATTTATATGGCTCTTCTTGGACAGGTTCCCTCTTATCTTTCAGGTCTGCTACAAAGAACCGGTAATCCTTATACAAGTAATATTTTCTCTCTTTATATTCCCAGATTCCAGACCAAATTTAGGAAATGAGCTTTTATCGTTGCCTGGAACTGAGCCTGGAAATTAAATTGTCTGAACTAATTTAATTTAATATAATCTCCTCCCTGAGCCGCCACCTTATCGTGGTGGAGGGGTTTGAGTGTCCTGACGATCCTAGCAGCTATGTTGTTGGGGGCTCATGCCCCTGGTAGGGTCACCCATGGCAAACAG
>JBAGKP010000018.1:875450-885499 GCA_037177255.1 Melanotaenia maccullochi
CCTGGTTTTAATAGTAGAGTAATATTGGCTAGGTTCATATTTGAAGGTATTTTTTGTTTTTCCTTTATTTCTAATATAATTTTGTAGAAAGTGGGTGCCAGCTGATTGGTAAACTGTTGTTTACAGAAATAAAGTGTGACCGGCAGATTGCCCAGTGCTGTGTACTGCCCCTGGTGGTGACCTCCAGTACTGAGCATATAGGCTGCATCAGCTGCAGCAAGTATGCACACAGGTGTAGCAGAACGCTGACGAGCACATTTGCATACACAGTAAGATCCCAGGTCCTAGGGGTGGAGGGGTGTGCCTCTGTCAGCGTGGGCTCTCTCTTTGTGTGTGTGATGATTGACTTGTTCTGTTTTCCTCCTTGGTGATTGGCTGGAGGGACTCCCATGGGGGTATAAAGCCAAGAGGAGGCAGTGTGCTGGCTACCACCACCACCACCAGCACTGTTGTAACTCTGGTTTGTTTGCTTATGAGATGAGTTGGGAGTCACTGGTAGTCCGGTTTTCAGTTTTGGGTTCTTATAGGTTAGTTTTGGACGTTAGGTTAGGGGGGAGCAGCCCAGCTCAAACGGCCCATTGCATGGCTTGTTTGTGGTCTGCTCCCATCTTTGTTTATTTTTGGCCAGGGCTCTCTTCTCTCTTATTAGTTTTGGTTACATAAAAATCCAGTTTAAAGACTGCTGCTCAGTGGTGCTCTCATATATGTTATGGTTCCTTTATTTTGAGCCTTGTTTCATTTAGGGACCAGAACAGTTATTTATACAGAATTTGTTTTACAACCTGTTTTATGTTCAGTAATAACCACGAGGCTCTGTCATGTCTCCTTTCTCTTCAGACTCTATCACTTTAACAGTGAAGGGTGTGTCCACACAACTATGTCACCTGCTCAGGGGTGTTCCACTGGAAACGTCAGGAGGTTTACGGAGACAAGAGTTACCTCACACTGTCCGGTGAGTTTGCTATTCTCATATTCCTGCAGCAATAAAAATATTTCCTAACTAGAAATTACTACTTGAACATTTTCTGTTTCGTTTTAAGAAAACAACCTCGGCAGTAACTGGAGTTTTGAGCCGTTTTATCTCCCATCTTGACTTCAACGTACTCTGACTGAGTTATGGAGCGTCTGAAGTTGGTCCTGCAGTACTTCCAGTCCAACTCTGAGTCCATCTCCAACGGGATCTGTATCATCTTGGCTCTGGTCAGCGTCAAGCTCTACACCAGCTTTGACTTTAACTGCCCATGCCTTCCTCAGTACAACAAGCTCTACTCCCTGGGAGTGATGATTGTACCACCCATTATATTGTTCTTCTTGGGGGTCCTCGTCAACCGACATACAGGTGTCATGATGGACGAGTGGATGAGACCCATCGGGAACAGATCCAAAAATCCTGCCGTTGTAAAGTGAGTAACTAATCCTACTATAACAGTCAGATGGGCATTTTACTGCACAGTGAAATCACTGTTGATGCTGAATAAACCAGTTTCATACCAGCAGGAGGTGTCTATTATAAAGTCAGAGCATTTACAGCCAAGTTTTATTCTCACAATGACGTCATCAAACACCAAAACCCGTTTTCAGGCTTCATCTGTCAACACGAAAACAAAAAAGCTGCATGCTGTACAAACATGAAACTCCACCTTAATACAGAACCTGGCTGGAGGAAAAACTTGTTAATAAGTGAGCCACAGATTCAGGTTTAGATTTCACTGAGAAATTTCCATATGCTATAATTCTTTGTGCTTTATTCTGTTTTGGGTTTTGCTTTGTTTGTTTTTGCACATCTTCCTGGTCCAGCTGCACTTATACTTCATGGATACTTTTATAACTTGTTTTATTATAACTTTATTGCTCTTTGTATGTTATACATTTTTATATGTTGTATATTGATTTGTTTCAATACAACAACATAATAATGTAATAAAATAAATAAAAACCATCAATAAAAAGCATTCCTGAATAAAAAATTTACAGTCTGGGGGCTACAGCCTGAAGCAGGTCTTCCCTGCCGTACGGCGTTGTCCTGGTTTCCTGCAGCAGGAGACTGTAACCGGCTAAAAGAGAAACTGCCTAAAGTTCTCAAGCTTCACCTTTCTCTGTGACCTTCCTACAGATATCTATTTTCAGCCATGCTGCAGAGGGCCCTCCTGGCCCCAATGGTGTGGATCCTGGTCACATTGTTGGATGGAAAAATCTTCATCTGTGCTTTCAGTGTGAGCGTAGACCCTGGACTGTTCTCAGGTACGTATAACAGATAAAAACATGCTCTGGATACTGTTATTTCCGTGAGATGTTCAAAGTGATGTGTTTCCTCAGGTCTTCCCAACAACACGGGTCTGGATGTGGTTAAAATAATGGCCAAAGTACCGTGTAAGGAGGACATTATTTTCAGGAACAGCTCCTTCCGTAAAGCAGTGTCCCGTTATGTTCGCTGCTACTCACAGGTAAACCTTTCTGCTATGGATATGAAAGTTAGGAGGTCAGGGATGAGCTCTGTCAGAACTCAAATCTTTATTATCAGATGTTATACATTAAAAACATAACACCAATGCTTTAAATTACTGATGCAGTGGTTCCTGTAAATGATAAATTCAACAACCAATCGAGTAAATTAAGGCTAAATGAATCCACACTGTTTTTAATCATGGGGGGAAGTCTTAAAGTAAGGAAAGATATACATGAGGTTGGACTGTGACGTTGAGGCCCTTCCTTAGATAACTGTTGTCATGCTGATGATCGGGCCTTTGTTAGATGTCTGCACACACCCTCCACATACCTAAAAACAATCACAGCTGCTGACTGATGGCTCTCCCACCCTGTCTAGGCGGTTGGCTGGTCCATCCTTCTGTTTCTGATTGTTCTGGGAGCTCTGGGACGCCTCATCAAGCCTTGCTTTGACGATCACGCCACCTTCCTGCAGACACGATACTGGAGCAACTACCTGGATGTGGAGCAGAAGCTTTTTGATGAAACATGTGTCCTACATGCTCGCGACTTTGCCCGAAAATGTGTGGTGCAGTTCTTTGAGGACATAAGAGAGGACACCGTACTTCGTCTTCCACATCCATCCTCCATTGCCAACATCAGAGAGGAGGAAGAGCATGGAGAGGAGAAACTTCATGGAATAACAAAGCAGGACCAGGTGGACCAGCTGCTCAACAAGTGGTACTACAGTAAACCTGAGCTGGATGTGACCAGGATCGCCCATAGACCCAGAGCCTGTGTCACCTGGGAGGACCGAGAAGGGAAGACGTTATACTCAGAAGTTTAGGATGGACATTAAGCATCATCTTAAACTGATGAAGAGCTTTCAGCTGCATGGAGTTGGATCAGATATGTGACATGACATCACTCCATCCTGGTAAGATGTAGTTGTGGGTGGCTGTTGGTGTAACCAACCAGGTTAATAAGGCTTCTCCTTATTACCTTTAACACTTTATCTACATTGTCTGTTTAAATAAATAGAACTCACCATTTAACTAAATAAATAGGTAGGAGCCTCCTATTGGATCATTCCTGCATGGATGATGATGATTTTTCAGCTGCAACAAGTTATTTAACCCAAACTGAGGCAGCGAGCAGCTTCTCATTTCTTAAACATTTATGTGGAAAGACACATCCGTGGTCGTGGAAAGATGTTCTTCTGTCTCAGAAGGGTCAGGTCATTGTCATAAAGCAGAGAAGACCTCTACGGAGAAGCAGAAACTACTAGAACTGGGCTCAGAACTGTCCAACCATCATTAAAAACTGGAAGGATGGAGGGAACCATCATCTTCCAGGAAGAAATGTGGTCAGAAAAACATCCTGAATGATGGTGATCACTTCAACGTTTGGTGTAACCAGATGGAAGAAAAACAGCAGTAGATCTCAGGACATTTCCACATGAACAAAGAAGGAACTCAAGGGACTGAACAGCTGTGGAGCCAGAAGAAAACCACTAACCAGTGAAGCTAACCGGAGAACAGAAATAAATGTGATGTTGTAGAAGCTTGTTGAAACGAATCCACAGAGAATGCTGCTGGAATCAGAGATTAGGAAGTCCAACCAACAGAATGTAAATTTTATTTGGACGGGCTGTGTAATAAATTCCTAATTATTATAAGACTTTCTTGTTCTAAAAACAGATTAAGAACATATTCAGATATACAGAACATAACTTTTTCTCTCAGTATGACGAGCAGCGATCGTTCATGTTCTGTGTCGTATCACAGCAGCCTGTATAACAGCTCTGCTGATCTGGACTTTATCACTGTCCTTAACCCAGTCAGTGTTTCTTCATCACGATGATGAGGGTCATTGTCAATGGAAACATCCCCACATCATGATGCAGCCACCACCATGCTTCACTCTGGTGATGAGAGATGTCATTCATACAGTTTCTAACCGCTGTGCAATATGAAATATATTTTATTATCTAAGAATGAACATTTAATATCTCTTTGTGTTTTCAATTTCCAGTGTAAAACACTGTCACCGCGGCAACACCTGGTCATTTTTACCTTTGTTAACTACATCATGTAAACGTGTAAAAGATGGATGGATGTGTCAGAGGATTTTCTGACATACAGAGGCAGAAACTGTGTCATCGGATCTCTAAGTTTTGTCTGGAGGAACCAATCAAGGGTCAAAGGTCGATGTCAGAGAGAGTCATGAGAAATCCTTTTTGGAAAAAGCAGCTGTTCAGATGTGTGAACTTCTGAGACATGAAGCTGGAGTAGAGAAGCAAACTGGGTTTTCTTTTCACATCAAACAAACCACAGAGTCCATTTGAATGTTTGGGTGTGGACCAGTTTGCTTTGCATGCAGGATTTTTACTCACACACAAAACCTGATGAACACATGCAAATATGTGCAGGTCCAAACTTACCTTACAGGTCTGCACAAAGACTGAATTTTCTTTCAGTTTTATTCAGTTTGTCTTGAAGCTGCTGTAGATTTTTTGGGGGAGGGGTTGTTTGTTTTGTTGTTTTTTTTCCATAGTTCCTGCTTTCCTGGGAGTGGAAAGCTGCAGTGATCCTGACTCCTCATTGTTCTTATCTGTGGCTGATTTCCTGTGGGCAACTTTAAAACTCCAGTACTCCTCTCTTATCACTCCCAGTTTGTTTCTTTGTCCATGTGGTACAGACTCGCCCAAGTCAACGTTTGTTTCATGTCATTTAAGTCTGAAAACTCACCTTTTCTGCATCAGTTGTTCACTTTATCAAACCTGTAAAACAGTCTGTTCTATCCTGTGCTACTCATCCATCACGTTCACATGGACAATGTCTTCTGGAAGAACTGCTGTCGTATTAACCCTTATTAACCTGTATTGTCTATGAGGAGGATTAAACTCATCTGTCCTTGAGGTTTTCTTTGGTCATGTTACAGTTCACCTGTTAAAATCAGCACATTGTAAGTCAGGTGTTCAGCTTTTCCAGTCACCCTAACCTCACAGCACCATGAGGAAGCTGCTGTTCTAGAGACCAGAACCAGAAGTGAGACAGAGATACTGTTGGACTTTATCAGTGGGACACAGATAACAAACAACAAATACTCCATGACCGCTGTACGCATGTACATTTAAAATAACTTCTAGATGTTTTTAAGTTACGCTGATCATGATATGTTTTTCAGTTTGAGATACCTGGAATTAAATGTTTAGTGATTTCCAAGAAAACTGGAATCCATTCATCCCTAAAATTAAATTCACCGCACACATCGCTCTCAAACCACATCTATTACAGTAAACAATAACCACACACACACAGTCTCACCCTCACACACACACTGGCCATAACCAATGTCACACATGCAATTCATAATAAGTATACAGTCATCCTCGGTATTTCTAACTACAATTTCCTGCGGTCCAGCAGAGCAAATAAGATAAATCTGTGCGTTCGTCTCGTCCATCTCGGTGTCGTCCTGAAATCAGAGGAAATGTTCGAAGCTTTTATAGATCCATGTATTATCTGGAAGCAACAATGCACGTGGAAATGAGTAAATACGTAGAATAAATTAAATATGTAAATGACTAAAATAATTAAACATGAATAAAAAGATATAAAATGTGTAATAAATTTTTTCATATCTGAAGTTGAATTGTTTTTTGAAACTTAATAAACTTAATAAAAAAAATAGTATTTAATGTTATTTTTATTTATACATAAAATTAACATTTTATATGTAAAATATATACAGTATAAATATATTTAAAAAATTAAATATGAAACAACGTGAATGTGTAACCGAGGCAACATATTGCTGAAACGTCACTATTTTTACTATAAATTGCAGGTTGTTTTATGTTTTCTAAGAGGATTGTTTAACATTTAATGTAAACACTTGACAGCAAACTTTTACTAAAGCTAAGAGGAAAATGTGGAGTTTTCATCATTTAAAGGTTTTATGATGTTATTTGACTGACCCGCTGGAGATCTGATCCTTCTGAACCTGAGTTCACTCTGCTTTGGCAGCAGAACCAGATCCAGAGAAATTTAACTAACTGATCCAGAAGTCGGGTTCTGTTCTTGGGCCTGATCTGGATCCTGGAGCTGATTGTCCAGAGAAAAAGGCTTCACAAGCTGCTGGACATGATGGACAATTCTTCACATCCTCTAACAACACAGTGAGGAAACAGCAAAGTGGGTTCAGGCAGAGGCTTCTTCAGGTCTGTCGGAATACAAAAAGGTTCAGGAAGTTGCTCCTGCTGTAAACATCAACCTCTGGAACAATTATTTGTAATATGAATGAAACAAATACTACTATAACATTACAATTTCCCTCAGGGACAAAAAAGTACTTTCCATATTTCATCACAATGACCTCACTTCCTGCAACACGTAACAGATGATCCCGTGGAGTCATCAGGACTCGTTCTGCATGTACTGACTCTCCACCGGGATGGTCTCTCCTCAGCTCAGAGCGGCTCTGTACAGTGCGTACGTCCTTCAGGGTTTCATGGCTGCATCTCCTCATTCCTCTCTGGTTTGCGACACATGTTTTTTATTTCTGTGTGTGTACTTTTTTTCCACTGCAGAGGAAACTGGAAGGCTTGCCTGGCTATGAGTCAGACCTGGTGCCCAGACTGGCATTCCAGACTCCAAGCTGCACCAGAACAGGATCAAATCTTTTCAGTCCTTGAAATGCAGTTTTTGATGTTTTAGGATTCGGTACGTTGAAGCAGTTTTTTCAGCTCTTGGACTATAAAAGCTGAGTTCCATGTCCGTCCCGAGACAGCTGTGTGAGGGTGAGTTTGCAACTGCATCTGAAAGTTGCTCTTTGTTCTGCATCAGGCTCAGTTTCAAACCACCGTACCCGCTGTGTAGGAACTTATCAGAGGGGCTGCGAATATTTTTTTGGGAATTAACTGAACCCATTCGTTAGATAACTGTTGTTGATAGACACTTGTCTTCATGTCTCACTGATTGATTTCTGTATCTCTGTTCAGTCTGCTGTGAACCGAACTCTTTGCTCTTCATCTTCATCTCAACATGGCTGCTGCTGCTCTTGTCACAGAGAACTTTAAGTTTGTGTCTCTGTTCTTTAAAAGCAAAGATGTGATGATCTTCAATGGTCTGATTGCTCTGGGCACCGTGGCCGGCCAGACTGCCTATAATGTTTTTGCCTTTTACTGCCCGTGTTCCTCAGGGAGGAACTACCTTTACGGCCTGGTTGCCATCGGCGTTCCAGCTCTGGTTTTATTCCTGGTAGGAATAATAATGAACAGGAGGAGCTGGGACCTGGTGTCCGAGTGTCGGCTTAGAAAGTGCCGGAAGCTGTCTGGAGATGCTGCCTTCACCCTGCTGGGATCCATCATCGGTCGAGCTGTGGTGGCTCCGCTAACGTGGGTCATCATATCTTTGCTGCAGGGCCAGGCATACGCATGTGCCCTCAGTGAGGTATTTGATGCAAGAACGTTGGAGGGCTTCCCTTCAGGCCAGGGGTCAGAGGTCATGGCAAAATTCCCATGTGAAGGAAGCGTTTCAACAGAGCTGCAGGGATTTCAGGCAGAGATTGAGCGGCGACTGAAATATGAATCTCAGGTGAATTAATTCAGTTTTTTGTCTTTTTTTTTGTCTAAAATCTGATTGCAGGAAGTTTGGAGTATTTTAGAGATGATTTCATATATATACGTGTGTGTGTGTGTGTGTGAGTGGAAATACACATCATCTGTTTCACATCGTATAATCTGTTTTTGTTTTTTTTCCAGCTGATTGGCTGGCTGCTGGTGGCGGGATTGTCTATCATGGTGTTCCTGACACTGCGTGTGAAGCGCTGCTATTCTCCCCTCGGCTACCAGCAGGAGAGCTACTGGTCCCAGTACCGCTCTAATGAGAACACCTTGTTTGAGCGAACGGCCCACGTGCACGCCCGCCTCCTGGCTGCAGAGGACGTAAAGAGCTTTTTTGGCTTTGTGGTGTTGGATAAGGAGGAAAAGGAGGAGCTGATGGAGCACAAGAATGTGAGTCCGATCTGCAGCAGCAGCTGGAACAGAGTAACGGGGGTCTACCTGTACAGAGAGAAGAATGGGCTTCCTCTGTACAGCCGGCTCAACAAATGGGCAACATACAGTCTGGAGAACGACACTGAGGCTCTGGAGAAAGAGATGGATATACTCAGCTGACAATGTTCTTCTGTATTCAAGACTGTGTCCATAAATGTGTTAGTACTTTGGAAAACTTCTGACACACATCTGTGGACAGCAGTTATTGCAACATGGCTGCTGTAATGATGATAACAATGACTGAGTTTTATTTCTGACCCAGGAAGCATTGACAAACAGCTGAACTTTCCAACAACACCATCAATAATACACCTGCACCATTGTAATAATGGAGTCCATATTTGTACACACTGGAAGCAGCAATCATAACATGTATCATATCAAAAGGATGGGGGGAAATTCAGCTAAAAGACTCTACCAAGCATTGGCATCCAAAGCAAACAGTTCAAACCCCAAGCAGTTACATGGAATGTAAGAAAAACATAAGAACAGACCTGTCCACGTTAGAGCTTCTGCTAATTTCTCCACTTCAAGCAAGCCAGACAGACTCTGCTGGTTACAAAGACGTCTGTCTCATCACCGTGGAACAGAAACTCTGGAGCTAGCAGCCAGATTCTGAAATCATGCCTTATTTTGTTGTTTTGTGGTGAAACGTTTGATTCCAGCTCTAAAAACTCTGCTAACGTGTTCTCCTATGACTCTGCCGTTTGAAAAGAACCATGAATGTCCTGCTGGTTTCCATGGAGATGAAGGAGGTTTATGGTGGAGACTCTTGGGCTTCACTTCTTTCTGGATCCTCATGGTGTGTCTAGCTCTGCTGGTGTCACCCACAACGGCTTTTTCTCACCAGCCATGACTCATTCCTTAGGACTACTATACTCATTCCTAGGATTACTTTACTCATTCATAGTATTACTTTACTCATTCATAGTATTACTTTACTCATTCATAGTATTACTTTACTCATTCCTTAGGACTACTCTACTCATTCCTAGGACTACTCTACTCATTCCTAGGATTACTTCACTCATTCATAGTATTACTTTACTCATTCCTTAGGAATACTCTACTCATTCCTAGGACTACTCTACTCATTCCTAGGATTACTTTACTCATTCATTGTATTACTCTACTCATTTATAGTATTACTTTACTCATTCCTTAGGACTACTCTACTCATTCCTTATGATTACTTTACTCATTCCTTAGGACTAATTCACTCATTCCTTAGGTTTACTTTACTCATGCCTAGGATTGCTTTACTCATTCATAGGATTACTTTACTCATTCCTTAGGATTACTTTACTCATTCCTATGATTACTTTGCTCACTCTTAGAATTACTTTACTCATTCTTAGGATTACTTTACTCATTTATAGGATTACTTTACTCATTCCTATGATGACTTTATTCATTCCTTAGGGTTACTTTACTCAATATTAGGACTACTTTACTCATTCATAGAATTACTTTACTCTTTCCTAAATTTACTTTACTCATTCCTAGGATTACTTTACTCTTTCTTATGATTACTTTACTCATTCATAGGATTACTTTACTCATT
>JBAGKP010000018.1:948286-964250 GCA_037177255.1 Melanotaenia maccullochi
TTAGCAGGATGCCGAGGCTTTTTAGGTTTTTCTGAAACTATTTCTGGTCGCTTCTTTTACCAGCTTCCATACCTGCACACTGCTGCTCTTTTACCGACATAAAATACCAAACACTGCCTTGTTTGGTAACCGTGGGGAGTCGCATATGATTGGTTAAGGAACCAGGAACAAGGTGCCCCCAAGTTATTCCGGCACAGAACTCTCATTTTGAAGGAGAAAAACTTGATAAAGACGTTGTTGATGCAGGAGACAGATTGTTTAGAGGGAAGCTTCCTTTCATTCCTCGCAGCATTTAAAATGATTTTTTAGGATAAAATCCAAAATTTTCAGCCTTTAAAGCTGGAAACATCTGTATCCTCCTCTCAATGCCAGGGCACAGAGACGGCCACCTTGTCCTGCTGTGGGAAAACCTCCTTCTATATTCAGTGTCAACAAACTCACGGTACTCCTTCAGGTTCTCTGTGCGCTGTGGAAATGTGGAAATACTGGTACATTTTGAACATGATGTTCTCAAGGTCAGTATCTGTTGTGTCAAACCATGATGAACACAATTATTTAAAGGTTGTGCAATCCCGACCAGAGTCTTGTTCTGCAGCAAACTCTACAGATTTGCAAACACATTCCTCACTTCGGATTGTGTTGCAGGTGTCTTCAGTGTTTCAGTGAGAAACTGTACGGTGGTTTCTGCTGTCTCACTGGGTGTATTTTTAACCTCCACCATTTTTGTTTGCACACCACCCTTATTCCAGTCAAACTACTAGATTAGGATTGGGAATATTGCCTCTGCTCCATGGTTAGTCCCACCTGTTGAAACCCTACAGTACCGGATTTCTTTCAGAGCTTCCTGAGTGACTTTGATGGTGCTATCACACCACTGACCACAGCTTGGGTCTCGGTGTGAACACTGCTAAACCTTTTAGTTCTGGAAACGCCTTTTTTAGCAACACATCTGTGGACCTGTAGCTGCTGTGGTGCTTCACACTATGACATGTCAGCACACCTTCTGCTGCATTTAAGGCATCCTCTTTTTTCCAGGTGTGAGAAGGAACGCCAATAAAACAAAGTTGGTGCAGCAGTTTTAAAGCTGTAAAGTGATTCGATTCCAATAAAAACACTGTTTTGGATGATAGATTATATTTTTCTCTCACTGTCGTTTGATTTAGTTTCACACTGTGCCTTTAATGTTTTAGGTTAATTGTCAGTCCTGAACCTTGTGATGGACTGGTAACATGTCCAGGCTGAACCTGCCGCTCACCTGCTAAATGCTGGGTTAGGCTCCCGCGTCCCTGCAACCCTTAATGGACGAAGCTGTAGATAATGAATGAATGTCAGTCCTGAAACCCTCACTTGTTACCTGTGAATCTGTCTCCTCTCCAGTCTTTCTTTGACTGTGTTACAGAATACTATTTAATATTTTCTCAGACTTCCCTGCAGCTAGTTAGAATCATGCCTTCTTCCAACCAGAGAAGAGTTAGAACCTTTCTAATTATCATTGTGTGTGTGTGTGTGTGTGTTTTCTTACAATGTAAAACAACTGTTGGTTTGTGTTTCACATTCTTTAAAGCATCTGGTGCCTCTTGTGTATTTTTAACAGCAACCATGAAAATAAACTCAAACTTTCAGCCCCCGCTTTAACTATTTTCCTTCTAGCTCTTGTTGCTCCTTGTTCACCTCCAGGCATCTCCCCCCTGCTCCTCCTCCTCCCGAAGTCCCGCCCTCCTCTCTCTGCTGGGCTGGAGGAGTTGCTCACATTCAGACACAAGTCCAGCAGACATGCAGACACAGGTAGCATGACACGGTGGAGATCTCTCTCTTTTTTTACAGCTGTGGTTCAGAGCAGAGTAATGCTCTTTTAACCATGATGAGGAGCCTCTGATGAAGATTTCCTCTCTTTCGACTCAGCATTTGAATTTTCCAGCTCTTCACTGACAGTTTCAGCAACATGAGTATGAAAAAGAAGAAGGGGCTGGTCATCAGCTGGCACAAGTCATTCTCCATCTTGGCTCCTTGGAGGAAAGGTAAAATCACCCGATTACTCTCCATCTTTTCACAAATTAGACCAACCAGTCATTGAACAAGTTAAAGCAGCTAAGCTGACAGTGTGAGCGGCCAGGTGTGATTTGCTCCTCATCACTCCTCAGATGTCATGTCCACCTGAAGACTCGTCCATCAGTCTGTCTCTGTGAGGATGTCTGAGCTGTGTTTTGTCCTGAGGCTGAATGAATTTAGTCCTGAGCTGAAGACGTGTGAAACTCTCTGAGTTGAGTTTAATGTTGACGAGAAGCAGATGTGACAGTCTGTTCAGACTTTAATTCAACTCCCACAAGTAGATAAATGTTTGTGTCGAAGAGACAAATAATATCACGTCACTTCTAAAAATACCTTTTTAAAAGCCAGTCTTTCATTTTCTCCGCTCATCGTAAAACTCTTCTGGTCTCCTTCCATTAGATGAGGCTTGAATGAAAAATGAGAGCTGTAAATAATGTGTCTGTGTGGCTCGACATAAAAGACATGGATACCACATGTTTATACCTCCTCCTCCTCCTCCATGGGCCTGCTGTAACAGGAGAACTGGATGTCAGCTAGAAAAACACAACACAGCTGTTAAGAGTGATCTTTTTAACGGTCTGGTTCTACGGTGGCTCTTTCGGGTCTGAAGCTTTATTGTGAGTCCATTTCTGTTCCACCATGTTCAGAAAGCTAACTTTGACTCTATCTTTGATGAGCAAATTCCACGAAAACTGTTAAGAATTCTCATGTTTTTGAGAAACAATCTTATTTAAGTATTTTTACATTATCAGCTGTAGTTATTAAATTTTAGTTGTTGTTTTTCACACAAGCCAATAACCACCCAGTAGCATAATGACTTATTACAGTATCGGCTCAAACATTCATTATATTTTTGGCAATTATTGTGTTATTGACTGTATTACATCATTTTTTGCTACATCCCTTTAGCTCCTAAACCTGACCATGAAATGCTGGTCATTGTTGTTGTCACCCGAATAGTCCCAACAACATCCTGGAGTAACAGAGGTAGAAACCACTAGCAAGTAGGCTGATAAGCACCACTAAAACCAGCCTCACCAGCTCTGAAAACAGCTGATTTCTGCTGCTGCAGACTAGTTGACTGAAAGCAGAGATGAAACCAGCTTTGTTCCTCTGCTGGATGGACTAAGCTGACTGAGGCTAAAAACCTTGTTAGACTACAGAATTAATGCTGTATGTCCACATTTAAGGCAAAAACATAACAGTTTAAGGAGTTTTTAGGTTTTTGGTCACAGTTTTCTACTTGTGATCACTCCTGCTCGTCTGACCCGTTGCTGGAGTCAGGATTTGGGTTTGGGGCTTTAGGTTTAGGAATACAGTATAAACTGAAGAGCTGTCAGCTGGTGTTACGGCCATCTTTACAGTCAGGAAGCCAGTCACAACCTGACTCTGCAGCAACCCACTGAGCATTGCCAGTCTCATCCTTCGGTCTTTTCTTATCCCAGCATCGGGTTTTTCTGCATTCCACATCCCAGCCTGGCTCGGCTGTCACTGCCAGCTTATTTACAGTGTGAGCCTCCACACCTGCCGAGGAGAAAATCCCTGCGATGTTTTCTTGTGGCAGGGATGATAAGTGTGCTTATTGTTGCAGCTGTGAGGGAGCTCCTTTGCTCTGCTTCCACACAGTCACATTGTTTGCCTTGTTACTTAGAGGAGGAAGAAAGGGCCATTGTAAAGATAACAGTGTATACAGTTCAGCAGGGAGCGGACGCTCGGTGTGAAGAGGTTTGGGAGGGAGCTGGAGATCGTTTGAGGAGCCAAACCTGGACGAAACATCAAAAACCTGTAACCTGACCCGACCGGCTGAAATCTGAGGCTCTTTGAAAAGAAATGCTTCAGTTTTTGTCAAATTCCAGAAGAGTCGATGTGCAGATGCGGAAATATGCAGATTACAGCCTCATTTGTTTTTCATCACATTACGTTTCATTTAACAGCAACTGGAGAAGATGAAAGATGCTGCTGAGCATGCTGTTATTGCTTTATTTAATCTTTAATTGTATTTAATTCTATTCCAGTCTTTTTAAAAATTATTTTCCTTTCTTACTCTATTTAGTTTCATATAGTTGTACATATGAGTAGGTGTTAGGGGTTAAATGTTAAATGCCTCCTGTGGTTCAGCTGAAGGAAAATGAGCCACGTTCATCCTTCGTGTTGCTGCTGTGTTTCAGGAAATGGTTGAGGGGGGACAGTGGACTAAACCGAAATAAACCGAAGCCGTTCAGGCTCCAGAATCTATTCCATATATGTCCACATGGACCTGCTTTTGATGGATGAGAAGTCAAAGCTGAATCTGTCAAAGGAAATGATCACGGAGGGGTTTGGACTTGAGTTACAGTCCTTCTGCACATTCTTCTCTTATCTAAACGGTTTCTGATAGGACAGAGCAGAGCTGGGGCCCCGTTAACTGTGATAAGTGAAGGTGGTCTGGGTATCATCCTCAGGTTCGAGGGTCCAGCTGCACCACGTGGTGAGGATTGAGACCACAGTGAGAGATGGTGCAGGTGGGCTTCCCGTCATTTCCCCTAAATCCAGAATACACTTGGATTTCAGTCTTTTTTGTTTTTCATTCTCTTCATGAAAGAAAAGCATTTTCTTGTGAACATGATGGTCCGTTCAGGGCTGGAGACACGGATCTGGACGGATCCGGTTAAGCTCAGACAGCGTTCACCAGCAGAGGTTTTTCTAGCAACCTTTAATTGAACCAGCCTTTTAAAATATAGATCTAATGATTTAACTGTAAATTTAAGCTGACAGCGTAAAACCACTCAGTTTCCTTCAGAGTTTCACAATATTTTTCATTTTCCAAACTTTTTTTTCTTTTAAGTTTTTTTCTTTTTTTGTGCAGTCTTGTGAATAATTCCATTTTTTATAATGAATTATTGAAAAGTTAAAAAAAATAATTGTGAATTCTAACCAGACTGGTTATTTAGGTAAAGAGTAATTCTCCAGTGTCAGGCCGTCCTTCGTGGATCAGTACATAATCCCTGGCTTCTCCTCTAACAGCAGAGGGTCAGCGGTCAGTGTTGACCACTGACCACCCACAATCCACCTGGGCTGTAAAAATAGTTGTCTTGTCTCAGCTTGTCTATGAGCTGCTGTATTCTAAGGCAACAACTGATTCAACAGGTTTTCCCCGAGGAAACACACACTCAGGGTCAGTCAGCGCACACACCTGTTGTTCAGGTGAAGCCTTCATCTGGAACCGACTGTAGGTCTGAGGGAGAAGCTGGACACACCGGGAGATGGTTCAGTTAAATATGATGCTAACATAGTTTAGCGGCACGTCCAGAAATCATGTTTTCCCAAAAAACTACAAGAAAGCTGAACGAACGTACAGGATTAGACTGATCCGGATCAAACTCAAGCAGCTATTCTGCTAAAGGACAGCTGGAAGCCAGAGCTGGCTAGATGTTTCCCCGTGTTTCTAAATTCTCTACTCAGCCTAAAAAGACATGTTCAAAACCAGTTTTATAAATTAGTTTCCAGAAAGAAGCCTCCCAGGTCCTGGTTGAGGTCCTGTATCCTCCAGAGAAATCCAGAGTTATTATGTAGGATTTATTTATTCTTTACAGAGCAGATTTAGATGGAATGAGACGTCTTAGTTTCTTTGAAATAAATCCAACTTAAAGCCCTATAAAGAGCATTGATAAGATTTTACACATTTATAGTGATGGGAAATTAAAGAACGCAGAATAATCTGACAAAAACTGTACCACGAACATCTGTAATTGTAACAGACTGGACTTACTTGATCTGACTGGTTTGGACTGGAAGTTGTAACTAAGGACCGGTCTTTAAACTGGGCTAGTCGTGTCCCAACCGTTTCTCCATGAGAGTGATCCAAAGCCTGGAAACTCCTGATCCTAAGTCTTTCTCCTCTGGCACAGTAGCAGAATTTACTGTTTCAAACATAGCGTTAACTCTGGACCTGTGGTATCTGAAACGCGTTCTGAAGGGAATGTGGTCCAGTCAGAGCCACGATGGTTTTCTGAACCTGACCAGTATAGTTTCCATTTAAGTCCAACCAGAAAGTGACAGAAAGTGTCATGGATGGATGTGAGGGCCCAAACGCAGGATGGAGAGGCCGGAGGCAGACGGAAATCAGGAACAAGGGGTTTAATCCAGAATCATGAGCAGACACGACAGGAAACAGGACAGATGATGTGACAAAGGAAAACTGAAACCAAGGGGTGTACATATACAGAGGAGCCAACAGGGAACATTTGAAGTGAATCTGCAATTAAACCAGTAAGCTAACGAAGGGGAATGACCTACAAAATAAAGAGGAAACTGGACAATGAACCCATAAGGAGCAACACTAAACCAAAGCACACAGACCACGACAGCTGTGTTATTAACCAAACGTAACTCTTGAGTTTGTGGATAAACTTTTTGGTATCTGGTGGTAACAGCTGGAATTGGAATTTGATTAGCTGATAGTGGAGATGTTCGTTTAAGATGCCAGACTTAGATGTAAAACTGTGGAGTTTAATGTTGCCTCTCACACGTCTGGGACTTAAGCACAGTTCAACAAGACTATTTAGACTATTTAAATTTATTTACAGAGAACACAAAATTTATTCAAACAAAATCTACAACAAAACAAAAAAAGTTTAGAAACCTTCCTGCTGTTGGAGCCATGTTTGACTCACTGTGTAGGCATGTTCTTTCATATCCCAACACCACCTGGCCTCTGTAAACCCCTGGATGAAGCCTGTCTTTTCCCTCCAGCCTTCTGGGTATTTCAGAGGTTTTTCTCATGAACCTTGAGCCCGAGGCATCGGTGGAGGGCAGGAGGCCAACCAACCTACTCTACTTAAACCGGGACGAGTAGCTCTGCTTGGAATGTCAAACAAATAAGATGGGAAATAGCTGAGGGATGTTTTGAAGCAGAAAGGTGGTTTAGGATGAGTCGGGGACAAGCTAGGGGTGGACTGGCTGTAATAATATGCTGTCGGGTTTAGTTGGGCTGGAAATGGGCTGAGTCAGCCTGTGGGAATAATTACAGGATAGAAGATGTGTTTGTGTTGTTTGTGAAGGATGACGACACCTAGATCAGGACAACACCTGTCCCGCTGGCGATGACTGGATGGAGGGGATTGAAGAGACAGACAGGGGTTGGATCACAATAGCAAGAAGTCAGATTACACGGCTGAGTTGACGGGATGACTTCAGTGTGTAATTAAAGTCAGCCTTCTTATTGTCCTCCAAAGAACAGTCATGCACTGGAAACTACGTCAGATAACACAGAGGACTCTCCACAGAGACTCGGAAATAGTGTGGCAGAGGAAAAAACTGAATTCATTTCTCCGGCTTCCTGCTATGTGCAGATGAATTCTTGGACTGTGATGTCACTGAAAACAGATCAGACTCCAGCTATTGCTGCTAAGTGAGAAAAGACGAACTCTGCCATGCAGCAGCTGACAGCTTTGCTGGGATCACGCTAACATAAATACTTTATGATCTACGTTACAGACAGAGAACCTGGGCTACTTTTCTGATGTGGCTGTAGTTTGCTGCATATTCACTTCTGCCACAGTCCAGGAGAATGAAAAGTTTCCACCAGTCCAAGGAAACTACCTACTGTGACCCACATTCATGGCCTAGACTGGATTATTTTCATCAAGCTGCTTAGAGGTGATGAGTCTCTTTCACCTTCATACCAGTCTTCTTCTGGATCACCTCAGAAGGGAGGCATCCTAACCTGATATCTTTCGTTCTTTCTGTCACTACTCATAGCTGGAGACCATACTACTCATAGCTGGAGACCATACGTGAGGGTAGGAACGTAGACTGACCAGTAAATCGGGAGCTTTGTCTTTTTACGTAACTCCTTCCTCACCAGAGAGACAGTGTCCACATCACTGCAGCTGCTGCACGCATCCGCCTGCTGATCTCCTGCTCCATCCTTCCCTCTTTCCTAAACAAGACCCGAGGTACATGAACTCCGGGCCTTGGAGCAGGATCTGATTCCCAACCCAGAGAGGACACTCTGGTTGGTGATCATGGTCTCAGATTTGGAGCTACCGCTTCTCATTCCAGATGCTTCACACTCGGCTGTGAATCTCTCAGCTGAAGATCACGGCCCGATGAAGCAAACAGAACCACATCATCTGCAAAAAGCAGAAACCAAACCGGGCCCCCTCAACACCTTGTCTGCACCTAGAAATGATGTCCACATTCTGCTGTTCTCAGGTGCAAACAGTTGGTCTTCTGTTTTTCCCTTCATAAACTTCCACGGTCGCCAGGATACCTGCTTGTTTCTCATGTTTCTGACCTGCTCCGTCGCGCTGGTCTTCAGGGATGTGATGCTAGAGGAAAGATAAAGCGGTGCACATGTTATTAAGATTCCAGGCTGTTCTGGGAGTCACCATTTGATGGGAATGCCTGTAATTCTTCACCAATGAGCCAATAAAAAACATCAAAGCTTCCTCCAACCTTTGGGGCCTCATTCTTGACTGAGGCCCGGTGGAAACGTCGCAAAAACAGAAATGTGTGTTTCTCTGGCTCAGGGCAGGATTGTAGCTATACTGTTCCAGAACTGACCTTAACATGTCTTATCTCACATTTCTCTGCTCAGCTAAACATTAAAATGCTTCTGTGGAGTGGGTGCAGGTCCTGAAAGCCACATGACCAAACCCTGACATCTGTAGAAACTGTAGTCAGTGAATTTATTCTGAATTTGTCTCAGAAACCTTCAATCAGATTTTTCAGGGTTTTTCTGGCTTTTTGCTTCTATGTGATAAATATTGTAGATTGTGTGTTAAAAGTTAAACACCCATCTTTCATTTTTGGGGTTACCACGGTGACGTGTTCTGCAGAGATTATTCTTTAGGAACAAACCAAACATCCTCTGGCTTTTTATAGAGTTACTTCACTTCAGGTTGTCTTCTGAAAAAACCAGGTTGAGCCGTCTCACCATCGATCATTTAGAAAGTCAGATGGTTTATTTTATACCTGTAAATATGGACATGAGGTAACTCTGTCCCAATGGTAGCTGGGATGGACTTCAGTTCCTCTTTTCTTGTAACTTACATTCGTAATTATGTCAAATAAATACGTTCAAATGAGAAACGTTGCTGGTTTCTGTGGAAAAGCAAAGATAAGTTTGTCCTCATGAATAATAACATGAACCCTTCTCGGACAGCTGGGAGTGGTTTGTGTTTCATAACGATTGTTTTCATGACAGCTGACTTTAATCATCACACTCTGATGGGAGCAGTAAACACTCATTTGTGCCACCCTACACATAAATGCTGAGTGAACGTTGAACTCCAAATTTAAACTGAGGTAAAAAATAAAACAAAGAAAAAACAGGGACAGGAAATGAATTTTCTAAGTCACACAAAGCAACAACAACTGGCTTGTTTTCACCTACAGCAGCAGGATAGAAAAGTGGAAACAACTCTGGAAAGTTTTCTACGGTGGCCGGGAAGTCCAAAACAATATATATAAACAAATATATATGGAGTGAAACGCTTTTACATTTTTGCGTAATAGAAACGTAATAGAAACCATATTTACATTTACAGAACAAAACAAACTTTATTTGTACAGCACAATTCAAAGTGCTTTATATAAAACATTAAAAGCTGGAAGCAATAACAAACTTTAAGAGAAATAAAAGAAATGAAATAAAAACAGAAAGACTAAAATAAAATAGATAAAAAGCACAAAATAAAGTTCCATCGTGTGGAATTTAACAGTTGTTCTGATAAAAGGCAGCAAATAGAAAAGTGTTTCTATTTGAGGGACCCTGCATGTAGGTCTTAGGAGACGATGTGAAGGTAGGACGGGTTCATTATAATGTCGGGACAGTAGTCACACATTCTGAAGGCTGTCAGGAAAAAGTTTATTGTGTTCCAACGTGCAGAGAAGTGTCGCCCCCTGTGGTCATGATTCTGATGGGTGACGGATTTTGGTGAAACACCTGTCTTTCTTACTGTTTCATGAACTTGAAAGTGTTTCACGTCAGTGGACATTTGCTTTATCGTTGGTAAAAATCTTTAAAAATGTTTTCAGAACTTTGTAAAGCTGTTTTGCAGTTGCACACAAACGTGTTTCACGTCTTGTACGGATGTTTTTTCTGAAACTGAACATTGTTGTCCTTGGTAAACGAGTTTTGGCTTTGTAGCTTTGTTAAGTGTTCCACTTGATGTAATATTATTTTGCACTTCCTGGCCACCGTAGATTTCTGTTTGCTGCATATAAAATATAAGAAATGAGTCTTTAAACAAGCAAACATAAGCATTCATGTCAACAGTAAAAATCTAAGATGAATGATTTAAAGCCGCAATTTATCATATGTGATACAGCTTCTGAGACCTTTTGCATCATTTTAAGGTAAAAATGTGGCTCAAACCCCCGTTTTACACGGTCTGATACTTGTCTTCTTTCCTCCGGTGGACGACTTTTCACACGGTAATAAAAGATAAATATGGAATATATTGAAATATTGAAGGGACAAATAAAGACTTCAGATAAAAAATGGGTCGGGCTTTAAAGGGTTAAACCCCCCCAGTGGCAGCCGAAAAGTCTTTATGATTTCATTTTCAGACAGATAAACATGGGATGTGTGTGATTATTAACATGTCTTTATTCATCCTGGTTTCATTCATCTCACTGAGGCTCACGTCCGTTATGAACGGTGAAATCTTGTTTCTACAGCACCGATTCACACACTGCAAAGATGAACTCTCCTAATATATGAGGAAAAAAATAACTCAGACAAGTGAAACATTTCACTAACTCCAGGTCCTTTATCAAGTAAAACCTCAAACCTTTAGTTTCTCTTGTGAGACAGAAACACTGGAAGAAGGTTTTTTTTCTTAAAAGAAATGTTTCATAACTTGTTTAAAGATATTTCTCACGTCGAAAGAAATGTTTTCTCCTTTCAGGAAATCTTCCCAGGTGTAATTATTTCACTGGATAATCTGGATCTTGTTATTTCAAGTGTTTTTTACTCGTATTATAACTTATTTTGCTGTGGATGCTCCTGACTCACAACTCAAGTCTTTTACTGGTAAACGTGTCTCATTTTCATCTTTTTCTTCCTGCTAGAAGAGTGATACCTTATATGATGAGTGTGGCTGTTTTTCATGTAGAATCTGATTTATTCTCTAGAATCTGCTGCTAAATAAGCAGTGTGGATCAGGAAGGACTGCAGCGGGTTTTGAAAGGCCTGAGCAAACAGAGAGCTGCTGTGGAAACTGATACGAACAGGCTCGTATCAGTGTGTTTTCAGACCTGCTCACGTTCAGCAGAAACATTTCAGTTATTTCTCAGGATTGTGGGTGTGGTGCTGTTTTGACAAGCAGATGATTTTGCAACCAAAACAAGATGTTTGGAAACAAACTTTTATGTCTTTTTTATGTCATGTCTTTAAGTTCTTACTTACGATGACCTGGTTGTTTACAAGCACATTAACACCAACGGTCTCAGTGAGACATCATTTAGTATCTTTTTTTTTCTGTAAACGACCTCCCAGAACAAATGATCTGACTAGAACCGGGACCTCAGTTCTAATTTCGTACCATAAACATGTAAATGTGAGCTGGTATGACAATAAAGTTCTTGAATCCTTGAATCCTTGAATCCTTGAATCCTTGAATCCTTGAAGTTTGTCAGGAAAAAGACTGAAGTTGAGAAGATCCAGATGATCCTGCCGGAGCAGGAAGATCATCACACCTGAGAAGATTTCCTGAAACAAGACGACGTTTCTGGAGAGAAAGTGGTGAAACAAGATGATTCTTGTTGGCAGTGGCGCAGGTGGTGCAGTGGGTCAGCCAGTAACTGGGAGGTTGTTGGTTTGAGTCCCACTCCTTGGGCAAGGCATCTCACCCTCCTTGCCTCTATTCTGCTGGACTTTGGTGGTGCAGACTGGTGAGCTGCTGCCATATTTCCACCAGCCTGCTCCAGGAAGCGACTGCTTACCAGTGAAGAGATAAAAACGATGGACTCATGTGAAGTAACTAGAATCAGTGTAAACAGTCTCATTAGATATTCTTAAATCATCTCGTTAACTTTCTCTTGTTTTCAGATCTTTTCTCTCAAAGTGAGACAGTTTGGGGGTTTTAACTTAATAAATTATTATTTTTTTAGAAACTCTTAACAAGTGTAATTACCTTCCTGCTCTGGCAGATTATTTTACTGGTTATAGTCTGAATCTTCTCATGTTTTCGTTTCCCTTCATATTAAGAAAGACCTTTTTACGGTGGAGCTCCAGACTTCTCATCTTGAGGAAGACAGCATCACATTTTCCACTTCAGTGAAATTTTAATCTCATGTTTGCTTTGGTTAAATCTCCAAATCTTCCACAGAAAGTTGCTCAGCCTTTTTAGAGTAAATAAAACATCCCAACACAACAGAGACATTTAAAAAGAGCTCATTTTTCCTTTTATTGTCTTAAAATTCAGAGTTTGGAAGGAAGACAGAAAGTAATCTGACTGAAGTATCAGATTACTCACAGTGCGGACTCGCGTGGCTGCTCCCTGTAATGGTCATAAGTGGAGCTTCACATCAAAGCCGGACAGTCGGGTCGGCCACGTTGACAAATTGGATCAGTCCTGTGGTCTCTGAGTGGAAGAATTCAGGATTATATAAAGACCAGGCCTTGGGTTTTAGCCCAGCATCAGACCAGGGTTGGTGGGTCGGATCAAACAGCTCCGTCCACCCCAGCGTTAGTGCGAGGGAGGGTAAAATACCTGAGTTTCTACAGTCCTTCATTTAGTCTCTAAATGCTCTTCAAATGAATCATGAGGCTGAGCCGAGTGTTATATAATCTAGTTCCTGCTGAAAATCTCCCAGTCCTGCAGATCCACATGGTTGCAGCTCTAAGCTTCAGTGAACTTTGGATTAAACTCAGGTATTCAAAGGTCTCTGGTTTCCTTTGAGGATCTCAGACATCCCAGACTGTGTGAAAACACGACGTACTGGAGGGCCAGGTCTGAAGATGGAGAATAAAAAACATCAGATGCATTCGTGATGAAAGTCTCGTCCTTCCAAACAACAAACCAGAAAAGAAACTACTTCAGACTTTTGTAGAATCAAGGCTGCTGGAATAAACTCATCTTTCTTTGTCTTTGGAACAGGTAAAGGAGACAGGGATGCTTTTCTGGAAAGAGAGGTTGTTCTGACAAAACTGAAGCTTTTCAACAACTTCCATGAAAAGCTCCTGACGGCTGACGACTCCCTCTCCACTGTCTCCACCGTGTCAGTGTCTGACCAGGACATCTTGGACCCCCCCAAGGCCTCTAAGGTAAATTCCCACCTGGAAGACAAGCCAGGGCAGCCTGGGATGGAGTCCGGCTCAGACTACCTGTCTGCCATCTTCTCCCACTCTCAGCTCCCCAGGTTGTACAAGTTTGAATCCGAGGACTCTGGAGTAGAGCTGGCCAGTGGAGCCAACTCTCCGTCCACACCGACGGGCTCGGAGCAGAGCTTTGTGGTCCACAGCCGAGAGTCCTCCTGTGATTCCTGCCACCTAAACCCCGACCATACCTCTCTCCCTAACATTCTGGGTTTAAACATTTCCAGCTCTGAGACTGAGCAGCAAAAGGACTCACCGGATCCCAGTTTGAATGCAGTAGAGTCTCCAGACGATGTCTTCTTACACAGAGACAAACTAGGTTCACCAGCTGGGACGGTAGAACTGGACATGGACCAGAACAAGGCTTCAGAAAGTCTCCCTGAAGGAGATGGAGAGAAATCTGAACAATGTGAGGAGAGTGTTTCTTTACCTGAAAGTATCTGCATGGAGAGTATGACGCCTGCAGAGGAACCCTCACCAGGGACGGGAACTGAGTCCATGAGGAGGAGTGACAGTCTGGAGGACTACATGGACCAGTGCTGCCGACTCAGCCAGGTAAGAAAATAAACATGTTGTCCTCCGTGTTGCTCAGGAAAAACTGTCCTGAAACGTCACCCTGCGTCGTTTAGTCTTCCGGTTTAACGGATGTGTCTCTCTGAACTCCTCCAGCTTCCATGTCAGCAGGTAAATAAGAAATATGGAGGCTTAGTTGGTTTTATTAACCCCTCCTAAAAACCACGTCTGGCCTTTTTTTACTTTATTTCTTTATGTCTAATTGAATTATGGTATTAATTTAAAATCATTCACTCGTATGTATGAATTCATTTGATTTATTTTCATATAATTTATTTGTTATTTATCTTAATTTGTTAATTCATTTGATATTTAATCATATTTTATTTTTTTCCAGTATTTATAGAACTGTGAATAAATTGAGATTTTAAAGGGTAAACCAGGTTACTTAGAGAACTGAAGCTGGACCTGTTCCTACAGCAGACTGGTAACAGAAGCAAAGCAGCTGGACTCATTCAGAGGCAGCAGCAAGGCCACGTTCCATTCATGTCCTGGAAAAGCTGGTTTTCCAGCTCCCAGCGGACTGTGGGAGAACATCTGGCAGGTGAGGAAGATGCAAAGTCTTAATCACCTGTTTGATGTTCCTGAAAACATCCCAGTCAGACTCTGAGGCGGTTTTCAGTACCAGCAGCTGTCAGAGAGAGAACGTGATACAGCTTTAAAGTTTCTACATGAATCCTTCTGTTGTTTCACACCAGAGGAAACGTGTCGGGACTGAAACCAGCCTGTAAGACATGTTCTTATTCTACCAGTTTAGATGTTTACTGAAGCAGTCATATGAAAACATGGGATTCTAGCTTTAAGTTAGAACATTCCCATCCAAACTGGTAAAATGTTTTAGGGTTTCCAGCATGTTCATTTTGTTCATCTTTTTCAAAAGTAGCTGAAAACGTGATTGAAAAGCTGTTTCTCTGCTGACTGGAGAATAAAAGTTAACCTACAAGCCAGGTGATGGAGGAAGCATTAGGGTTGGCCTCATCAACATTTAATGTCCTCTGAGAGAAACATAGGACAGATGCAGCAGGTTCACGGCATGATGAAAGATCAGCTCAAAGTCCAGCAGCTCTGGAGCTGGATTCCCTGCACAGATTAAACAAGATGAGGAAGAAGAAGGTGAGGAACATAGAGGGAGTGACTCGTGGTGATACCTGCATGCATGACTACAGCCAGATGAGTTCTGGGTTTCTACTTTCTGATCGGGTGATGCTTCACACGACACATGCAGAGAAAACAGCCTGAGATCAGTTCACTAAAACCTGAACATTAAGAGGTAAAAAAAAACAAAACAAGGAGACTGAAGATAATTTCTGCCTCATCTTCAGGTGGTGTTTTTGCACATTTTCCTCCAACTCTTTCTCAACAACCTTTTAAATCAATGTCAAGCTCAAAGACTTTTCTGAAGACCAGGGTGTATTTTTGCTGGCACATAGGCAACACAGTGTGCCCCCGTGTGTGTTACAGTGATAGTGGGCTGCAGCCATTTCATGGACCTGCATGTCATGCAACACTTGTTCATCTTTGCTGAGGGACTGGAGATTTTCCAGGTGATACTGCAGACCACCGGACCCCCCCTCCCCCTGGTTTACATTCCCAGAGTTTGGCAGTCTACCTGGATGTTTCAAGTAGGTGTCAAATATCTCAAATTACTGACATATTAACAAAGATAAAGGCTCTTTGATAGTTGGTGAGGCCCCGAGGAGGCATGTGGCTTTTAGGGGCCCAGCATGGCTGACGCTGGTGAAAGGCGGCCTGCTGAGTCCTCACCATCTTTCCTTGATAGATAGTAAGGAATGTTTTTTCCTCCCACCAGGGCTCTGAAGGAGATAAAAATAAAATTATTTCTCTGTTTGATTACAAAGTTCTAAGACATGAGGACTAAACGGAAGAAAAGATGATCTGGTTCAAAGACTGCCGTGCCACGTGGAAATAAGCCGTTCTCCTTGTTTTTGTTTGTTATTTAGGTTTTCCTTCCTGGTTCTGATGGTGGTTTTCCTTCCTGGTTCTGATGGTGGTTTTCCTTCCTGGTTCTGATGG
>JBAGKP010000018.1:1184216-1194940 GCA_037177255.1 Melanotaenia maccullochi
ACCTCAGTTCTAATTTCGTACCATAAACATGTAAATGTGAGCTGGTATGACAATAAAGTTCCTTGAATCCTTGAATCTCCAGGAAGTAACAATGAGCAGCATCTCCAGGAAGTAACCACGCGCGGCATCTCCAGGAAGTAACCACGCGCGGCATCTCCAACCACGAGCATCACCTCCAGGAAGTAACGACATGCTGCCTCTCCAGGAAGTAACTACGAGCAGCCTCTCCAGGAAGTAACAACATGTGGCCTCTCCAGGAAGTAACGATCACTTCTACCCGATGCTGACTCAGAGCGAGATAAGGTTAATAAAAACTCTAGTTGTTAAGGTTGTTGGAGTGTATTACTGGTAGTGTGTGTCACCATCACATCCTTCTTCTGACCAACTGTAAGAGTGTGGTGGTGGCATTTCTTCTGAGAATGTGTATAAGCTCACTATTGGACGGGGACTGACACTGAAGACAAACTAAAACAAGAAGGTGATAGCGGGCCATCTTAAACTCAAGACCATCCTCTTCCACCATTTCATTTCCTGTATGCTTTTAACCCAGAATCTGTTTATGGCCAAAGCTTTTGAAGGATGTGCCACTGCCTGTTGGCTCAGTCTTTAGCCTGACAAGTGCATTTAAGTGATGAAGGGTCAGAAGTTAACATGGACATCTCCATTTTTTAACTTAATCAATGCAGATTGATCTAATAATAACAGCTATTCTGTTTAACCAAATTCAATATTGATTATCTGGTTGAGTGAACATTAAGCTAGCTGGTACCCCAAGTTTAACTTTGAAGCTATCTAATAAGTTAAAACAAGAGTAGTTGGTTGTTTCAGTACCAAAAACATTACGATATCTATTTTAAATCCATGCAAACAGTTAATTTAAAAAAACTGGTCCATACATATCCTCCTCATTCAGACACTGATCAGCTGTTTGCACATCGCCACATTCAAACAGGCCGACAGTGCAGATTAGACACTGTTTACACAGTTGATGAAATATTAATTAGACCCCAATAAATAGCACAAATCTTGCGAACGCAGCTCTTTATAAATAGTGGTGCAGTGTTTACTAGTCACCGTTGCTGTTTTGCTTGTGCACATGAACGCATGGCAACCCTGAAACCACAGAGAGCAATAATCTCTCCCAAAAATGACAAATCCCAAATTTAACCACTGCCCTCCTCCTTTGCTTGCTGTAAATCTCTTCTCTGAAGAACACTAAACAATGAAGGACAGCTTCTTTTCTTTTAGTCCATAATTCTGGTTTCACTTTCTCCACTCTTCATCTTATGTTATACTAAAACATGTACAGGCCTTCCAACAACCCAAATCAGAACCAGAGTGGGACGACATCTCTGCAGAAATTCAATAACAGAAAAAGATCTAGAAACCGCAGCAGGGCTCGAAAACTGGCAGGAAAACACACATCATTAGCTAGTTTTGAAGCAAATACAAAAGGCTTGGGTCAGACATCGTCATTAGCTGTTGATATGTGTGGGGAGAAGAAGAAATTCTCTGTCCTGTCAGATTTATAGCAGAGACATCCATCAGAGTCACCACAGGAAATAAACTCTTTCCTCCTCAGCTTGGACACAGGGAGGAAATCACTTCGGTCTTGGACCCCGGTTTGTAGAAAGACATCGTTATGGGCAGACATAAAATTTAAGGCTTTGGGCCAATCAGAATTAGTTTTCATTCATGTCCTCTATTTACTGAAAACTGTCTCTTCACTTCAGTGCTTGAGATGTGTTCCCAACACACATTTACAGTAAATTCTCACCAAGTTACATGGACAAGGTCTCACTCACCAGGAAGCAGCAATGCTAACATGTAGCATAGCAACATGATGGGGAGGAACTCAGCTAAAAGACTCCACCGAGCACTGGCATCCAAACCAAACACAGTTCAAACCCCAAGCAGTTACATGAGAATGTAGAAAACAAGGAAAACATCTCTGTCCACTTTAGAGCTTCTGCTAATTTCTCCACTTTAAACACTTCCTACTTCATATGTGTGTCATATATAAGGGTATGTGGTTGTCATGAAATACATATATGGCAGCCTTTTGGCCAGATAAAACATTTCTGAGACACAGTTAGCTTGTTTAGGTGGCCGTAAACCAGGAGTATTCATTTCAGTTATCGGATCTGAGGCGTTTACATGCACTGCAAAAAAGCAGTTATCAGAAAACTGGTTTACATTATACAAACTGTGATCAGATTTCCCTCAGAGTAAATACATACATGGTTACCATGGTGATGCCCACGATCTTAGCATTAGCTGTACTAATGTAGCTAATAAGTAGCAAAACAGGCTACATAGTGATGCTGTCCATTCATGCTCCATGAAGAGAAATGACAGGTTGGCTTTCATATAGCAAGCATCTGCCCTTGGTATTACCATGATAGGACTTTTTTTTAACTTGTGCAGATGCAAAAGAAGAGCAAATTAATTTGGATTTGTGGTTTTACATACAAGGAGATATTCTCTAGGGGGGCCAGGATGGATTTGTGATTGTTTGTGGGGTGTCGTGAATGTCTCACTACATGGTGTGCTGCAACGTCATGCAGCGTCTCGGGAAAAAGAGTTGTAAAGTGCAGTTTCTCGTGACGCTGCTGGGCTGCTGTGGCTTCAGAAATGTGCCTGATAAATGTTAGCGCACCAATAACTGGTCAGGAATGCTGAGTTACAGGTCAGGAGCATACACAGTGTGACTTTAATAACATGATAACAATAATAATTTTTACTTTATTCATCCCACCTGAGAAATTCAGCTCTGCATTTAATCCATCTCTAGCTGTACTAGAGAGCTGTGGGCGGCCATGTTTTGGTGCCTGGGAAGCAGGTGGGAGGGTTAACTGCAAATTTTTTAGACTTTTTTTTCAACACCAGGTTTTGAGAAAGATGTTCAAGACCGTGTGCAGAGAAGGCCTCTGTGTATGTGTCTGTTTCGCTCTTTAAAATGGCCTAAATTACAACCAAACTCTCAAGCTGAGACTTTTTGTAAATGAGCTTCTGCAGTTTAAACTATTATTCCTGCTGCCAAGTGAAGGGACAACTCTGATTTTCAAAGTAAAGCGCGCTGTTGTTGGAAACCAGGGTCTGCTGAACGAGGTGGCTGAACCAAGAGGATTCACGGCCCACAGAGTGCATGCCAATCTGGGAGTTTCTGTGTTTGTGTCTTGTTTTTATACCTTAGTAGAGACTTAAAGGTACAGTGTGCAATAACAGAAAAATGTAATCTGTCATTGGAAACTGTGTTTCTATTGGTCTCTAATCTCTTTACTAAAATAACTCTTGTGTTTTTATTCTCATAAAATAAAACATTTATATCTAGCTCCCATGGGTCAACATACATGGCATCTTAAAGTCTGGAGGAAGTTTGGCCACTGATAGCCACCGTACATTCACAGCTGTGCTACACCCATCTTGACCACTCAGCTCAGTAAACGGTTTGGCTTTTAATCTAAGGAGCATCTGGAAAACAACTCCCTGGCCATGAAAAAAACACCGGACTGAAATAAAGCTGAGTGTCAGTAATTCTAACAGAGTGGAACTATAAAAACGATTCCTGTTCTTTGGGGGAAACCAAATGATGGCACACATGGGTGCTTTTCAGGGTCAGTAATTAGTTTTAAGGCATTCGTCATCAAACAGTAAATGGACTGTACTTATATAGTACACATAGTAGTCCCATATATAGTCCTATGTAGAACCAGTTTCCAGTCAGCTCAGCGACTCAAAGCGACCCTCAGACCTTCCTCCTGGACTAAAGGTAACAGGTAAAGTTGTCTTTTTAAGATGTTGATTTTCCCCTCACACTTCAGGATTTTTACTTTATTTTTATTTTATTTTAACTTATTTTAGAGATTAAACCAACTGAGGTAGGAAGTTATTTTACAGTGGTGCTCTGGCCAAGTTGACAGAACGACATGGAAATCGTTATAAAAAGAGATAAGAACTTAGAAAAGAAGCATGAAACAATGAAAATACACATATGGAAGGATAACATGAACAAACAGTAAAGGACTCATTTAACAGAGCGGGTAGCGCAGACTGATACGCACACGTTTCACAACATCCTGACATTAGTGACAGATGTGAATTGACTGATATTTATTTTCAGTGACTAAAAATACGCCATTTAACGTAGCTGCTGCTAAACGTCAGACGAAGCTGCAGTATGTTCCTACTACAACCTGTTAACAGAAAACTCAGGAGCATCTGGAAAACAACTTTCTGTCCGTGAGAGAAACACTGGACTGAAAATAAAGCTGAGGTGCATGTGTGCCCATGGTCCTCATCCAGTACAAACAAACACCGGTTTGCATTCTGTTATTTAATTCCTGAGCTGCCTGCTCATGAAAAGCTTTCCTGCCTGAGCTGATGTGTGCAGGCTGACACTGGACAAAGGTTTGACCCCTCACACCCAGGGGGAGTGAGACCGTCATGATTCCCTCTATAAAACTAATCATTGCTTCCTGTCAGTGTTTAATTTTAATCCCAACAATGAATTTTACTTCCTTGTATCCTTGTAAAACTTTTGTTGGGAAGGATTTTATCATCATTTATGATCTGTGGGTTTGGTTTGGGTGTTGAGTCTTATGATTTTAAATTCTGTCTTTCTTACTGTATTTTGTAGTTTTCCTGTGTAGTCTGTTTTACTTTCTGCTTCCTGTTGGCACACCTTGTTTGATTTGCTCATTCATTTCCCTGCTCCCTTTTAGTTCCTCAGGTGTATTTATACCCCTTGGTTTCAGTTTTCATGTGTCAGATCATCTGTCATGTTTCCCCATCATGTCTCCTTTGTTTCGTCCTTGTAAGTTAATTTGTGATTCTTTAAAACCCATCTGTCCCCTGCCTCTCTGCCCTGCATTTGGGTCCCACTCACCATGACACTTTTAATGTTCATTAGTCCCACCTACAGATAAAACAACATGTAATGTACTGACAGTGTAATGTTAGGAGGCATTAGCCTGGAACTAGCCAGCTTGCTTGCTAATTAGTGAGCTATCTGTTCTGCTGTTATTCTTAGAAAAGCATCTTTCCTGGAAGCCAGATGTTAAGTTTTTGTTTACTTCTGCTTTCAGCTGCTGTGTGGCTTCACTTTACAGACCACATGGTAAGAAACAGTCACTAAAATCTTTAGTTAGAGCTCAGAATAAATTATGGTTTGGCCGTGGACCCTGTGACATCACTCCCGTCCATATTCACTGTTCCAGATGACATGTTCCTCCCAGGAATGATTACATTACAACAAACAGAGATGTTTGCATTGTGTGAGGCCAATGATCTGATCTGAGAGATCAAAGCAAATGATCAACAACTTCATTCTACAATGTGGACAAACGGAAATGAGGCTGATGTGTCCAGTTTCAAATGTCTTGGAGTGGACAACAGGTGTGGTAACGAAGGAGTTTCTTTTTCCTTTGAGCGCTCAGATGTATCTAACTCCTCTGGGAGTATCCTGATGTAGTGCTGCAGGAACAGAGGGATCTCCAGCTCTCCTTCCACCTGACTGATTCAGCTCAGACATCCACAGTCGCTCACACCCTGATCCATGCTCGGTCCTCCCACCAGGAAGGTTTCAGCTCATCCAGACTTGTCCTCAGCAGACTCATGGAAATGTGTCTGAACTCTAAAAACCGCTTCTGTACATGCAAACTAAACCATTAGACATTTTATTCGTTTATCTTTCGGCTCCTGGGCTGCATTTTATTACAAACTGAAATGATAAATTCGAGTCTGTCTTCATCTCTTCTGCAGGCTGCCATGTTGGCATCGCTGCCAGTTAAAAATGTTCAGAAACATTCCTCCAATCCTCGTCCTTTATCTGTAGAAATGTCCGTATCCTGACTTTTCGCTCCGACTGCCTCTGCCTGCCACATTCCTCCAGATCTGGCCACACGTTGGCAGCTGCCCTGTAAACTTATCACGAGCAAGGAAAGGGGATCCGCCGTGTGCTTTTCCTGTCAGCACACATGTCAAGGTGAACTTGTGGGTCTTCTTAAATAACCGACTCCATGACCCTGATACCCCCCCTCACCATCAGCAGCACAGATTAGAGGGAGCCTCTTGTTTACAAAGGGCATTGTGGGGTTTCTCTCTGAGCTGCAGCCACAGCTACAACAAACAGGATGTCATGGAGGATTAAGGAAGAGCAGGACCCCAGATTACCTGGATGAGTGACATCAGTTCAAATGTAAGTGTGTCAAATCAAACAGGGCAGAAATCTCTTATTACAAATCAGAAGATCTTTCCCTCTCAGACAGAATCAGGGTCTGTCGGCAGACTGATACGAGATGCATCATCTCCCTGAAAACTCCGAACATTCGTGTCATTTTTAACTTTATTAAACATCATGAAACTACAAAGTCATTGTGTAGTTCTGTTAGCCAGTAACATCCATGTAAATTTGATCATTTCAGCTCAGGAACTGGTGGTTCCAAGAGGATCCAGAAGTAGAATGGGAGGCAGAACCTTCAGGTACCAGACCCTCTCTGTGGAACCAGCTTCCAGTCTGGCTTCAAGTATCAGACCCTCTCTACCTTCAGATCATCTTCAAACTTTCCTCCCTGATAAATATTATAGCAGGTCTGGCTTGGTGACCCTGATCCATCCTTTAGTCCTGCTGCTGGAAGACGTCCCATGATGCACTGGGCTCCTCTCTGCTCTCTTTACTCTCCGTGTAGAAACATGTGACGTTGTTTTTCATTCGTGTTTCTCTTCTTCTTTCTCAGCAGGATTCCCTGGATCAGAGTTCTGCTGCTGGTTCACCCTCTTTCCTGTCCTCTCCACCCCAACCAGCTGTCCATCCTGGTTCTGGTCCTGATGGAGGTTTTCCCTTCTGGTTCTTATTCTGGTTCTGATGGAGGATTTCCTTCCTGGTTCTGGTTCTGATGGAGGTTTTCCGTCCTTGTTCTGGTCTTGGTTCTGATGGAGGTGGATCATTCTCTTGATGAACTGGTTTATGTAAACTGGACTAATGATGGACTTGCTGGAATCAGATTATTGTTGGACTGCTCTGAACTGGACTGTGACTGTAAAACTTCCTGGAGACGACTTTGCTGTGAACTGGTGCCGTTTGTATTAATACAACCTCTACTTGTTTTATTCATTAACATATAGATTTTAATCTGCTTTATAAAAAACATGTCCAACAATCATTTGCATGCACAGTTTAAATTGTGACATTCCTTCGTCCCAAGCAGCAGTATGCCGCAGTGGGCTGTCAGCACACTGCGGCATACTGCTGGGAATTCTCAGAGTTCCCAGTGATCTAGTTGCCACCCAGTTGCAATATCACTCTGGCAGCTGCTTGGCACCCGTGTTCCTCAGTCAAGGGTTCACAAAAACAGAAAGTGTGCCCTCTATCAAATCTAAGGTTTTAGATATAAGCATGTGGTTAAAAAGAAAAAAACAGAAATGAGGTGTAGCCCTGTCCCATTGTCTGTTTACTACACCTTCACTGCTTTCATAGGAATTAAGATCAGTCACACACTGCTGAACAAACACACCTGATCAAAAAATCAACTAATTAAAAACACGAGTTATTTTAAGTTTGGAAGTTTGGTACACTGGAGTGTGTGTTGACATAATTCCAAGAAGGAAATGAGCGTTGTTCACTCTGCAGAGAGAACATGCAAATAAACGGGCAGGACTGGAGGGTGGTGCAGCTTCACCCTACCCCACGTAATTACTGCTGTGGTTGTGGGTGTTAATCATCTAAAATTAACACTGATAGAAACACAACACCCAGGTGACTGGTTTTAAACAGAGTTCCTCAGGCCGGCCACGGTGGACACAACTTAATTCTCCATCACTGAAAGACACTTTTACTAATCATCATTGAAATGGAGGGAAACCGACAGCTAACCCCAACCATGTGATCCAGTTAAACATAATGATTATCCCAGAAACCTGTGCACAGCTGATAAGCATGATATCATCCTCTCTGAGAGGTCGGACAGCCAGAATCAGACACCGAAACAGAACATGGTGCAGAGCATGAGCCGGAAATCTGTTTGTTTCTGTGTTTCATGTGAAAACAGTGAAGATAATTCCTTCATCAGAAGGCTGTAACAGACATCAGGCAGCATCCACAGATTAAATCAATTTTCTTTTCACTTTTCCAGAAACAGAATATTTTCAAGAAAGGTGAAACCCGCTGAAAATGCTGATATCTGGCAGGCCTGTAAGTGGCGCTGCAGCTCTGCCACAGAGCCCCACCCAAACCAGAGAAGAAGACATGGAGCATGCTCAGAAACCCGTGAAGGTTACGCCTGCAGGTAAAGGGAGAGATGGAACAATGTGAGATTTTCATAATTTATTAATACGTCATGCACACTTGCACATAACTGCACCTGGAGGGCAAAAAGAGGCGGACCAGAAGAAACTGAAGAGTAGAAAATGACTAAAGTTATTCTGATCTGCTCAAGAAGAGTCTAAAAGCGCTCTTCTGTGATTCTGACAGCTAAAACCAACCAGCAGAGAAAACCCAGAAGCTGTGAAGCAGGGTAGAACCAGCATAGGTCGTCTACTCGTAGATTTCTTCATCATGTGAACACACAGCTGATCACTTTACCCAGAATCCATGTCGACATGTCAGCTGGAATCTCAGATAGATGGCGTGAACGCAGCTAATGATGCCAGTTCATTCAGTTGTATAGTTAATGTATTTATTGAGTGATGCTTTCACTGACATGCAGTAAACATGGTGGGTGCCGGTGCAGACCTGGACAGCTTCTTGTATGATGGTCTTGTGCTGCCTCCTACTCGGACCGCTGTCTCTCCACTTCCTCTCCACTTCCTCTCCACTTCCTCTCCACTTCCTCTCCACTTCCTCTCCACTTCCTCTCCATGTTCACAGACGGGTAAAAGTCCACGTCTTTGGTGTCATCAGAAGGACAACCGGAGACTAAGTGAGGACTGCAGACCCGATGCCAGGGTCGGATCCAGGCTGCCTGCTGGTGCTTGTTCACGGGTAAACTTATTTCCTGATGGCCTGCCTACTCGCCTCGACGACTTATACGGTGAAATCCACAACAACTGTCTGGCATTGCTCTAATTTCCTCAGTAAAGACAAACACATAAGCATTTTCTGCCCCCAGGAAGCAGGTCTGCACATGTATGAGTGGCATATGCATAAATTAAGAAAAAGGCCCATGGCATCATCGGTTCAGGAAAGAAGCGTTTGGATAGTAAATATGGAAATGAAACCAAACCTCCGGCTGAAACATCCACACCATGACCTTAAATGTTAAAGCTGTTTAGTTTCTGATTTTCATTCAGGAAACACATTTATTTTCTTCTTTTCTTAATTTACCCTGATACCAGTTTCCCTTTTGTAAACCAAACAGTGTTTAGAGTGAAGACTTTGGACAGAGAAATCATTTAAGAACATGCATTCATGGATTATTAATGTTGACTAGCACAGGTCGAAGCTGGTTTAGTGCAGTTTGGAGGTTTACAACAAGTCTGAGCAATTATTTAATTCATTTCTTTCTTTTCTTTTAAAGCTAGTTAAACTAGTTAAACTAGTTAAACATGGTAGTCTCCAACAACCACTGTGGTTTGTTAAAAGGCCGTGGTCTATTATTCATCTAATCTGACCTAAATTACAAAAACTTTCTTTATCTATAGCAACCGTTTAGGGAGAGACCTTAGAAGATTCAGACTAGATTTATAGATAACACAAACACGATTTTCAAGCCCCAAAACTATATTCATGGTATAAATGAAAGGTAGAAACACAGATTTTTAACACAGTTTCTCACAAACTAGCCCAGTCCTGTCAGCCACAGCGTTTCGAGCTGAGGTACAGCTGCCAGGAGACGGAGAATGAGGGAGTTACTGCAGCACTGCGATCACTGGGTCCTGGCCTCTTCACTGCGACCCCATGGCCTGCACAGTCACGGCTAAACTAATCTGACCACATGACCTTTGGCATGTTTTGCTCAAAATAAAAAATTAATCTAAAAAGTTTGTATTTTTTGTCATTTGGATCTCTTTTTAGGGTTCAAAATGCAAACATTGTATATGTTTGGATGAGGCTGACAAACTCCTGCTTGTGTACTTGCTCAGTAATAAATCAGAGTGTAAAGTACACACAGCGTATCCTCCGTCCTAAAACAAAACAATGAGCTGATCTCATCGGAGACGGTGGAAACGGCTCTGTTTACGCCACCATGACGCACACTTCTTCTGAAGTTCCCCGAACATCTCTCAGAAAGATTAGTAAAAGCTGCTGATTGTATATTAACAACGTTTTATCATCCTGGCTCATGGAAAAGCCTTGACTCTGTTGCCATAGTAACTGACTCTGTCAAGCTAACTGGCTTTGTGGCAGATTTTTGTTAATCAGTCATTTAAGTAAATATAAAAGCACATTTTACAACATATTAATGTGCACATAAATATTAATTAAACACAAACAAATGTTTTATGTCAGCTTGTTATTGGAGGACACCACTATAAACATCGTTGTTCTTTAGAAGAAATGCATCTTTTCTCACTAATATATTTAACCTAGATGTTACTGTAGGAGTTCTGAAAATTGAAATGAGTTCAGTGAAATATTTTTTTATAACATCCATGTTTTGTATTTGTTTGTTTCTTTTGAGAATGCAAAGTTTTCCTAACAAGTGAGGAACTGGTGAAAGGTCTGGACTGCAGGCAGGCCAGCTCAGCAGCCGGACTCTTCTCCTGTGAAGCCATGCTGCTGTGAT
>JBAGKP010000018.1:1346851-1357356 GCA_037177255.1 Melanotaenia maccullochi
CAGAGAGGAGCCCAGTGCATCATGGGACGTCCCTCAGCAGAGAGGAGCCCAGTGCATCATGGGACGTCTCCCAGCAGAGAGGAGCCCAGTGCATCATGGGACGTCCCTCAGCAGAGAGGAGCCCAGTGCATCATGGGACGTCCCCCAGCAGAGAGGAGCCCAGTGCATCATGGGACGTCCCTCAGCAGAGAGGAGCCCAGTGCATCATGGGACGTCTCCCAGCAGCCTCGGCCTATAGCAGCAGGACTAAAGGATGGATCAGGGTTACCAAGCCAGACCTGCTATAAGATTTATCAGGGTGGTAGAGAGGGTCTGATACCTGAAGCCAGACTGGGAACTGGTCCCACAGAGAGGGTCTGATACCTGAAGCCAGACTGGGAGCTGGTTCCACAGAGAGGGTCTGATACCTGAAGCCAGACTGGGAGCTGGTTTCACAGAGAGGGTCTGATACCTGAAGCCAGACTGGGAGCTGGTTCCACAGAGAGGGTCTGATACCTGAAGATTCTGCCTCCCATTCTACTTGTAGAACCTCCAGGAACCATCAGTAAACCTGCAGGCTGATAGTGAATTATTATTGTTAGGAAAATCTGGAATTCTGAGATGTTTAAGATCCAGTGGATCTTGGTCACTAAGAACTTTATATGTGAGGAGAAGAATTGTGGATTTAAAAGGAAACCGATGAAGAGAAGAAAAAACTGGAGAAATCAGATCTCTGATGATTGTTCTCATCAGAAGCCTCTCTGCAGCACTTTGGATCAGATGGAGGCTTTTCAGATCATTAATCAGAAATCACAGTCATCCAGTCTGGAAGTAACAAGTCCATGGAGCAGTTTTTCTACAAATGATGTGTTAATTCTCCTTCACAGCCCACATTCATCATAGAAAACCGTTTAGATCATAAATGTAAAACTAGTACCATTAAATACACTGGCATTAATATTTTCTCCAGGTTAGAGTTGTTTAGCTTCAGTTTTACTCCATCACACCCTAAAAAATATGAACTGAGGTTACTCAATAAAATTATGGCAACAAAGTGACACTTGATATAATTGAGTAATTTTAATTACCTACATTTTGATTATAATATATTGAAAAAATCAACTAAATTTAAATTAAAATAGTTGAGTACATGCTGTATAAGAGAACATGGAAAAATGTGTTGGATTTAGCATCATGTCAACCAGGAGTAAAAGTTGCTTGATTTAAATGAAAATGTTACATAAAATCTACTTAGTATCTATGCACATTTACATTGAACTCACAAAAAATCTCAAACAAATAATTAAAATTCACTAAATATGGAGAAAAGATTATTTTACAACAACTTCATTTGTTGGGGAATTTTAAATTGCATTTATTCAATTTCTGAAGAAACTTCACAAATAATCACTGAATCTGTAGAGAGAAACAAATTAAATGTTACCCAAATAAAATAATGCTTACAAGGAATCTATTTAAAACATTAGTTGATTGAAATGTTTAAAATAAATTATATTTACTGACAGATAGCCTTCTCTAGCTAAATTCAACTCACTCATAAATATTAAGATCTATTTAATAATATCAGGTGTCACTGTGTTAATTTTCTTAAGTATAATTTACCCAATATGTCTCAGTGGTTTCAGTTAGTTTCACTTGGGCCAACAGACTGTCACACATAAATATTAAACAAGGAAAACATTTATTCCGTCAACATTTAAAAATGTAACTGCCCCTAAAAAGTATGAATACATTTCTGCTGTTACAAGGCCAGAATGTACAACTTGGGCTTAGTGGTGAACATTACAAACTAAGTTTAAACCCAACACTGCTTGGACTACAGACAACTTTACTTTTATAAAACTTCGTCTGGAAAACTGTGAGTACATAAGTGTTATAACAAAGCATTAGTGACAACGTTACTGAACATGTAATAAAAAAAACAAAATAAAAAGAGCTTTAAGTCTAATAAAGTAACACTCCTCAGTGAATGTCACAATAAAAGACATTAAAAAGAAAATAAAATCACAAATTCAGCCTGTCAAACAACAGGAGCCACCTGGGTGGGGTCTGACTTGATAAGTGCATAATTGAAAGACTAAAAGAAAACCATAAATGAAGCACCAAAGGTAATCACATGACATTATGGAGAGTGGCCTCTCTTGCCTTTCACTCTGTAGGGATCCCTGTTTAAGGGCCTTGCTCAGTCCAGTTCAAGGAAACATTTCTGGAACACAGAACACAAAATAGGCCATCTCTAAAAAGTCTTACTTATAGCCGTTTAGATTAGTGATTTGTCTCTCGGGAGAGAGAAAGAGGCTCGTTAATGTCAAATGTGCTGGCTCATTAAATCAAGTTGAGATGCAAATATACTGAAAACAAGTCCTATTTCTGAAGAGATCCATAAAAACCCTTTACTTTTAAATGAGAATCCATTTTAAAGGGTCAAATAGGACATGCGGTCTGTTACATGGACGGGGCTTTGACAAAGAATACCTGGGGGTCATGAAGTGTCTGAAGGATGTTTTGTCATGGACATGTCAAAACATCCTTCAGACATAGTGGATAAGAAATATCTGAGGACTGAGACCGTTCCCACGAATGCCATCGTGTCCCATCAAACTGGTACATGGGGAATTAGAAGGTGAGGTGAAGGCATCCGTTTCCTTGCTGCATTATTTGAGCCATTCCCAAGTAGTTTTTCCAGGCTAGCTGTGTGACTGATAGGTAAAAACGGTATCACTAAAAACAGTCAAATACATTAAATGCTGAAATGTAGGGTTTTACAGGCAGTTGTTGGAAAAATGTTATAGTTGTAATTTTGCATTCAAACATACCAGTGTGAGGAAAGGGTGCATGGCACAATATAACATTTTTCTGTTATAACATTTACTTCAAATTACTTTAAACTCCTTGAAGAGTTGATCAGTATGTTCTCCGAGGTTCAACATGAGGCACTGAACAACAAGATCTCTGTTAAAATTGCTGCTTGGATTGCTTGATGCCTGAAAAGACAAAAATAATCACCATTCTCTGATCTATTACAACTCTACTGTTTAAGTAACAAAAACATACAACACGATATGATTAATCCAGTAAGATCATTTTCCAAACATCAAGACTTTATTGTAACAGGATTTTTTCCAAGTTTAGAAAGACCTGAAAGTTGCTTCCATTTTAAGAAAAGGCTTAAGTTATTCAAAGAATTCATCTGATATTATGACATAAAAATAAATAAAAAATAATAATTCCTATACAGCAGATGTGTCCGGTGATTTAGTTGTTTAGTCTTAGCTGTTTAGCAGCGTACTGAATAATAAATGTTTAACTCAAGACAATATTGTTAAAAGTATTTAGTACCGCTGGACACATAATTTAAGTTTGCTGCAAGTTTTTTAACTATCAGCTTTGCAATAGCACAATCGTTTCACCATTATTTCAGTTACAGCTATGACTTCAGATTCAGAGGTTCGTCTTGAGCCTGGTCTGAAGCTACTAATGTGAACACATCCTCAAGTCCAAGGCCTTCAACTCAGCATTGAGTTGCATTATGTGGAAATTCATGGAAGTTTTAAAACATGTTTTAAAACATCAGTGAGACTTGGATTGTCAGCGGTACTACAAGCATTTTTACGGTGGTTCTCCAACTATGTTCGTGAAATGCTGAAGTGACCAAATCAATATAACTTACAATATGTGAATTAGCTGTTCAAAATATTAGATTTTCAGAAGTAGTTAATTGTGTGTAGAAACTGATGTCCTAATAATTTGACTACAAAAGAAATTAAAGCAGCAAGCGGCATCCATCGGATCCGAGCCTCGTGGCCTCCACATCCATCTCATGCACCTTTTGCTAGCATGTTAGTTAACACTCTAACATGCTAGGTAATATGGCTAGCTGAGAATCTAAAATATTGATATACCTAGTTAGCATGTTTTTGTGAGCATTTTAATATGCTAGCTAACATTCTGTGTAATGTGCTTATTTAACTAGGTGGGATTCTGGCATGTTGATGGACGTAGTTAGCATTTTGCTAGCATGCTAGCTAACGAGCTAACATGCTAGGTAATCTGGTAATATGCTGAGATTCTGAAATTTCTAAAGTTTATGATTATAAAGTTTGGACACACAGGCACAGCCTACTTTAAATGAATAAGCAAAGGTGCAGTTGTAACAGCCAAACCGACTTGTTGGAGCTCCGCCTCTTTGACTCAACCTATCAAAATGAGGGAGATTAAAATCTGGAGAAAACTGTTATTTTTGCAAGTTTCTTAAAATGAAATTTCATACAGTGTAACACTGTTGGAGAAAGTTGGTACCCAAAAGAGAAAAGCTGTAAAGCCTCAAAGTTTAAGCCAGTGCTTGCTGCTTTGTCAGATGTTTTAGGCAAACTTGCTACCACTTTACACACATACAGTACAGTACAGTACAGACCAAAAGTTTGGACACACCTTCTCATTCAAAGAGTTTTCTTTATTTTCATTACTATGAACTTTTGCTTTGATTACTGCTTTGCACACTCTTGGCATTCTGGGTGGAAACGCTCCGCAGTTAAAACTAAAGATTTTAAATGAGTAAAATCTATGAATATTTTTTATGTTTAATGGTTCTAATAGATTTTAATTAAATTGAACTAATTTCATTTTGGCTTATTTTATCCAATCAAAAACTGTGTTAAATTAATTTAAAATTATATTCAAAATGATTTTAATCAACATAAACTGATTTCAAACTGCATTTAAGTATTTTTATTAATCATAGGTTACTAATTTTTATTTCATTTACATTAATGAAATCCATGCCTGCTTTTTACAATGATCCAGTTACCAATAAGAGCATCACTTTCTGGAAGAATAGCAACAATTAAAACGTCTTTATCACTTTTACTCAATTATTTTAAATTACTTTTGCTTTTTAAAACATTTCTTGATTTGAATCACAAAACTTTAATTTGTGAAATTTTACTGGAAAAATAAGCCTTCCTATAACAAACTGTTAGAAAAGCCTAAATCTCACAGAGGATTCATAAAATAAAACCATTCAGTGTCTACTGCCCTCGGTTCCTCCTGCTGTATCATCAGAAATTCATTTACACCTTCAGTAAACACGTGCATGTACAGTCTTGTTATTGTTGTTAAGGAAAACTGTGCAGAGTTAATCATTATACCAGCCTGCTGCTGCTTTCAGAACATGGAAGTAAGACAGTTTCTCATATTCATCCTGTCCAATAAACACTGGAGAGACTGGAGGTTGTGATTGGCTGATCATCTACAGTGAAATCACCAGAAGTTTTTAGGACATTTTATACTTCAGTGACACCAGCACCCATCGCCGCTACGCTGACGTTCAGCATCGTTTCAGGGTCACAGAACAGGGTGATGTGACTGTCAGGATTGATATTTAGGTACTAAAAACCCTTTCCAACTCAAATAAAGGGATCAGTGAGGCCCCCAAGCTGCAGCAGACCTCCTATTGCAAATCTCTACTTTTTAATGGATTACTTATTACTCTTCCCCTTAAGTGTCATTGCTTTGCAGTTTTGCAGCCAGAGTTCAGCAGAGCACGAAATTCTGGAGAAGCAATTTGTTCGCATGTCCAGACAAGACGAAGCTCCGTCCAGCACACTTCATGATGCAGTTTTACTGTAAAGTAAAAAGGAAAGTTGCATGTGGAACGCCATGTGTGTTGTGTTCATCATCAGCATCCTATATCATATCAGCCCAACATTCCTACGTCCATGAGCAAGAAGGATCTGGCTGATGGAGTCACAGCTCTCTAACAATCCATCTTAATAAACAATAAGTGGAAATACTTAAGTGGACACAAGCAGGTTAACATGTAGCATCGCCACCATTACGCCCACCACAGATCACCAGCTGGTTTGTACCCATCTCATAATGTAGTTTTTAAGCAATAATTTATAATTGCTATAATAATGATACTAATAATAACAAGAATTAATAATAATTGTAATAGTGATGAGGATGATAATAACCTCAATAATAAGAAGGCTTAACCAGCCAAGGGCCGTTGGAGGCAGGTTTAAGTAAGTAGAGGTGGAAACCACATCAGCCAGGGGCACCAGGCCGCCCCACCAGACTTTCCCTGGTCTTTGTCACTTTTTCTTTTATTGAATAATTTGTTAGTGTTAGGGTGTTAAGAGATGCATTAAAACAAGCATGGCATTGTAGGGTAGGCAGCCGGGGGAAAGGAACCCCACACCACCACATCTGGAGCCACATCCATACAGATGTATAAATTCATTCATTTATACGTTAAAAGACCTGCTCAGTGGAAAATGCTGCGGAAGTGTCGAAGTGGAAATAGGAAAACCGGGTTTTTGGCTTCTGGCTGCTCTTCTGAAATAAACGGACATTTAGCCGTCACCTACTGAACACAGTGGATCAAAAACTTCCACAGACCTGTTTGACAAAAGGATAAAAAGTGCTTTGATAACTTTCTGAAGCAATTTAAAATAAGGTTAGATCATTACCTCGGGTTGTGAATGTATGGGAAAAGTGGGCCAAAGAGACAGAAAATAAACAGTCAGATAACTTTTCCAGCTGCTTCTTAACGGTGCCACCTGAGTGCGGTTTGGAAGCAGACTTTCCAAGAGGCTCCTATGCTGGGAAACAGCTCTGAGTCCTTCTCGCATGCTGCTGCTGATGGGTTTGTCACACAGACCCGGGTTAACTCTGCTGGATTACCAAACGAACCCCATCTGACTTTAATCATGGTGAGCATCAAAACCACAGGATGTTAGGAAGATCAAACACACGCTCCACAGGCGTATGGAACTGCTGACACACTCTAGTACGTGAAGATACGTGGAGTCACGCAGCAGGAAATAAAGAGAAGAATTGGATTTGTCAGGTTTTACTGAATCAGTCAGCAGAGTGGATCTGAGTAAATGTGTGACGCATTAATAAATCATTAGCACATTAGGTTTTTAGACGAATGCGGCGAGCTGGCTGGTGATAGGCTTTTTCTGCAGCGCGTTCCTGAGTGACTTGGCTTGGCTTTTTCTTAATCTCTCAAAAGGCCCCTCGTATACATCACTGCCATTTACAGAAGGTAACTTTGGAATGAGATCTGTGGTTGCTGTATGGAAGAAATCTCTTAACTTTCAACTCGACATGAACTTACCTGATTTGTTGCTCTCTGACTGCTTTTATCTGTCGGCTTCCCTTTTAAAATAAATGTTTACGTCCGGAAAGGACAGAGGAGTAAAAGATCAACCGCCTTGTCTGGACACGACCCTGCGGCTCTGGAAGGAAGGCCTTCAATGAAGAATGTTGTAATTGGTAGCTGTACATTAGGTTTTTTAGTAGGAATGTGATGCATGCAGCTATACAACCGTGAGGTATTTTAGTCTGCAAAAACACCTAGATAAATATGGCAGCAGAAAGGAAAAAGGAAAAGAGATAAAGGTTAGTAACAATTTGGTTTCAACCACATCAGGAAATAGGCATCAGGTTTTCTTACGTCCCCGGTCTCTGCTCCAGCCTCAGCTAAGTGGTCTTTGTTGTACAAAGTGCCGAAATCCTCCAGTTACAAAGCATCATGGATGGGACCTGAGTAATGCTCTGACTCTTTCCCCCTGACCCGTCGTCTTCAGGTCACACAGCAAAGTACAAAGATACTGAAATAAACACCAACACCCCTGAAGCTGCCATGATCCTGGTCCATAAACAGCCAGGGAAGGAAAGGCAGGGCTTCCCGCTGATGTCAGGCATGTGTAGGTGATGAGATAGACTGAGAAAAAAGATGGGAGGAAGTCCCACCCCACCAACAAGGTCACTTTCCCAGCATAAGATAAACAAGGGTGTGCATGAAACATTTAATGAATGTTTTCAGAAAGGAATTCAGGGACACTAATGAATTAAACCGGGGTGGACAAAAGAAAAATGTCTGTTTACTGGGAGGAAAATCACAGAACTAAGACGGTTATAGAATCCCAAACAAAGGTTGTGCTGCTCTTTAGTTTCCTTAAAATGACTCTATAATGCTCATTTTAATGTGAGTCCACAAGGGCAGGACTCAATTCAGCATTTTCACAAAACCTTTTTTTATTTCATATCGATCCTCAGATCAAGGAAATTATGTGAAATGTGAGACATTTGTGCACAATCTACTATTACCTTTCACACCGCATGTTAGATATTAAAGCTCTGAACTGAGATGTCCAGCCGCAGCATCTGATGCCTTTGGTGTGTCTTCCCTCTGACACGGCGTTGACGGCATCGGCCACCTGCTGCCCTGCTCTGCCTTTCTGATCCTGGTGATGACCACGCCATCACCAACCAAATTAAGCCTTTTCATGTTTTTCAACGTGATCCATCAGGATCTCAGTTTCACATTCCAAAGAAATCCACTTCTTCCCTCTTTTCATGTCCTGAGCCATCATGGAAAGTATATGATGAATATTTATTATAGGCGTTCACCTGACTATTTCTAGCCACCATGTAGGCGGGGTAAGGCGGGGTAAGGCGGAGTAAGGCGGGTAAAGCGAGGTAAGATGGGGTAAGGCGGGGTAAGGTAGAGTAAGGCGGGGTAAGGCAGGTAAGGCGGGTAAAGCGAGGTAAGATGGGGTAAGGCGGGGTAAGGTAGAGTAAGGCGGGGTAAGGCAGGTAAGGCGGGTAAAGCGAGGTAAGATGGGGTAAGGCGGGGTAAGGCGGGGTAAGGTGGAGTAAGGCGGGGTAAGGCGGAGTAAGGTGGGATAGTGTGGGTAAGACGGGGTAAGGTGGGTAAGGTGGGTAAGGTGGAGTAAGCGGGGTAAGATGAAGTAAGGTGGGGTAAGGCGGGGTAAGGTGGGTAAGGCGGAGTAAGCGGGGTAAGATGAAGTAAGGTGGGGTAAGGCGGGGTAAGGCGGAGTAAGCGGGGTAAGGCGGAGTAAGCGGGGTAAGATGAAGTAAGGTGGGGTAAGGCGGGGTAAGGTGGGTAAGGCGGGGTAAGGTGGGTAAGGCGGAGTAAGCGGGGTAAGATGAAGTAAGGTGGGGTAAGGCGGAGTAAGGTGGGTAAGGCGGAGTAAGCGGGGTAAGATGAAGTAAGGTGGGGTAAGGGGTGGGGTAAGGTGGGTAAGGCGGGGTAAGGTGGGTAAGGCGGAGTAAGCGGGGTAAGATGAAGTAAGGTGGGGTAAGGTGGGGTAAGGCGGGGTAAGGTGGGTAAGGTGGAGTAAGCGGGGTAAGATGAAGTAAGGTGGGGTAAGGTGGGGTAAGGCGGGGTAAGGTGGGTAAGGCGGAGTAAGGCGGGGTAAGTGTGCCAACTTCAGAGTTGATTCTGATTTATAAACACAAACGAACGTGGGACGTGCGTGTACACGCTTTTATAAATCTGAGAGATTTTGTGCGCCGCATTTCCTTTTTCCCTGCACACGCTACCTTTACTCTGCCTTGCTACACACAGTTTTATGAATGAGGCCCCTGGTATCCTCCCATAGTCAAAAGACATACTTATTTCAATATTTAATTCATTATTTCATGGTCCTTTGTTGCAGTAAATCATGAATTTATTTTATTTGTCAACCTAGTCCATCAAAGTCAGTGGGCGGAGCTAATGCTAGTCCAGTATGAAAATTGCTTTGGTTCGTAACTGAGAGCCTGGAGAGAGACGATGGATGAATTTGTTTTTTCACACAGATGGGGAGAAACATTTTAGATCTAGCAGCTGATGTGGAAGCACCTGCTGATCCAGAGCATGTAGCAAGTAAAGCAGAGGATTTATCGAAGTTGTTGGACTTATTTTGTCACTTTTCGACCAAAATATTGACCAAGGAGTGACTGAAAGTTTAGAAGAAGTTCTCCACCTCTTCTCTGGTACCAGACACAGCAAGAACCCACAGCGACCGAAACGTTTGACATACCGACGCGGTTCTGGAGCACCAAGAAGAAGTTCTGTTTAGAGCTTCTGTAATCAAACCCGCTGCTTCTCTCAGCAGCTCCTTCACCTCGCACGCTGCCTGATATTCTGTGGTCGTTAATAAAAGTTTGTTTAACAGAGTATCTAAACCAGCGTAGAGGATTAACACCACACAGTGTGCTGGAATGTGTTCACTAGCTCTGCACTGATCCATTATCTGGAGTGTGTTTGCCTGGACCAATCAGGCGTCAGGATCCGCCCACTGGCTTTGATGGACGGTTGACGGATTAAATAAATCCATGATGCTCTGCAACACAGGACCATGAAATAATTAATTAAATAGTGAAAATATTTTGTAAGTTTTTACATACATTAACTGGCATTTTAATGAATTATTGATACATTTAATAACACATTAATGTATTTAATTGTCATTTTATTTAATGACACATTTAGTAATTATTTAATGATATATTTAATTATTTCTTTGTGGTACTTTTACTCCTCCATACCTTTAGGCATGAGTGTGTGAGTAAATGTACTGGGATTCAGCAGGTATAGAAGATGGATGAACTTAAAATGTTTTCGTTTTATATATATATATTAGTGCTGGGCAACGATTAAAATTTTTAATCGCGATTAATCGCATGACATGCTGCGATTAATC
>JBAGKP010000018.1:1371716-1383841 GCA_037177255.1 Melanotaenia maccullochi
TAAAGCACCTTGAGTTACTATTTTTATGTATGAAAGGCGCTATATAAATAAAGTTTGATTTGATTTGATTTGATTTAAGGGGTTCCAGGTCATCAGGAGACACAGCCATTTAAATCTGTGTGTCATCAGCATAGCTGTGAAAATCAATGCCGTGTCTCCTGATGACGTCCCAAAAGGCAACATGTACAAATTAAAAAGTATTGGGCCTAAAATTGATCCCTGGGGAACCCCACACTTGACTTCATGGATTCTTGAGGAGCACGTATCCATACTTTCAAAGACCTTTTGATCTGTGAGATAGGAGTAAAACCATTTAAGAACTGTACCTGAGAGGCCTGCTACACTTCTGAGTCTGTCTAATAAAATCTGGTGATCAACTGTATCGAAGGCGGCACTAAGATCCAGGAGAACCAGGACAGAAAGTTTCTGTGAGTCTAAGTTAGATCTAAGGTCATTAACAATTTTTAAAAGGGTGTCTCAGTACTGTGGTTTGTCCTAAAACCAGACTGATATTTTTCTAAAATATGTCATGATTACTGCGCTGCAGTGATCACTGCCTGCAGGAACCTCCACTCCCTCATTAAGTTTATCTGTTCCACCTGCCCTGATTACTCACCCTCTCCACCTGGTCCCCGCCCTACTTAAACACACTCCAGTCTCTGCTTCCCTGCCAGATGGTTAACATTGCTAACCCTGTTGTCTAGCATTCATCCTTTGTTTACTGATAAGTAACCTGTTTTCTGCCTTATCTTGTATGACCCTTCCAGCCTCATTATAACTCTTCTGGATTATTGGATTTTCCCTGTTCATGTCTGGAGTCCCTTTTTTTCAGGATCCTGTACCCCACAGCATATAAGAACCTTGTTGTCACTCCCTGCTGGACTGTCTCTGGATATTGCCTTGGAGCCCCTGTTTCAATAAACACATTTCTTGTTTAATACTCCCTCACTGTGGGTGGCAGAGTTTCCAGGTTCCCCCCCTTGACAACTCATTACAAAAATATTGTGTTTTATGTCATCATAAAGACAAGTTTTCAATAATTTTACTTAAAAACAGTACGTTGGTTACTGGTCGGTAGTTATCAAGAATGTCAGCAGTGAAGACACCCATCTGAAGAGAATAATTTACCACGTTTTAAAGCTCACACTCAGAGAAACCATAAAATGTTTTTAAAGTGATGTGGGAATTGGGTCTAAAAGGCAGGTTGTTGTGTTAAGTTGGGAGAAAACGCGACCGAGCGTCTTTGCATCAACCAGGACAAAACTCTCCAGTGTTTCCTCAGATAAAAGCAAAGCTTCACGTCTGTTCAAATCAAAATGTTGTTGAGATAAAAGACTGGATCTAATAACATCGATTTTACTTCTGAAGTGGCCTGCAAAGTCCTCACATGCAGTCTGATGCAGGCATGGAAGAAATAAAAACTAGTGTTTATTAAAAGATCTGTTTTAAAAATAAATTCGGGGTTATTTTTTTCTGTAATAAGATTGGAAAAACGAAGTGTTCTGGCCTGTTTAACTGTTTTATTACTGATGGGTGTTTTTACTGAGTGGACAGAGTTTTGAGAAGATCACTGTTAACAACATAAAACAGGAACTTTTTATCCAAATTATGAAATTAATAAACATGGTCTCATAATTGACCCCAAGCATGAGCATAGAACTGTGTCGGGACATGTCCCTACCAACGTCCAGCAACTCCTGAGACACTCCTATCAATTTATGTCTCACAGAGCAACAGAGATCTGTGCTTTCTATCCACAGCATCACTGCTCAAAGTCCAGCAATTTAAACCCCTCTGATTGGCTCTGCTCTGAAGAAGAGAAAGGACGTCACAAGATAATTGAGTCAATATAGAAGTTTAAGTTCCAAAGAAATGGTTTTCTAACGGCTATTCAACTGCATTGAGACAAAATTATTTAGTTTTTATTTTCTTTTTTAGCATTATTACAGTTATAAGGACGATAACGATGTATCAGTGGTTTATGTCTGTGTCTGTGATTCTGTCTGTTAATGGTCTTATTTCCCTCCAAGGTCTCATTTAGTTGTTGAATTTCAGTCATGGATTTCTTGTTCTGTGTGAATAAAGAACATTTCTGTGATGGGGATGATTGCACCATAGTTCAGATTACTTTCTCGTGCAGATATTATTAAATTGAAATGAATGTACCAACAGATGTCTTCATCTCACAACATGACAGAACTTTAAGTAAAAAAAAAATCCTGAATTCAGTTTACCCAAAAAACAAAACATGAAAACCTTATTGTCAGTGTCTGAGTAGAATTTATTATCCTTATAGATGTCTGCTTTCTCAGATTTTATACCCACTAAATTACATGATACAGTGAATAAATGTCTATCATAAGTACAACAAACACAGTGGGAAACTTTATGTCTCTATAAATCTACAACCCTGATTTTCACCAAACTGTCTTCTAGTCTTAGTGATGCAGGGCGGATGAGAATCTGGCAGCATAAGCATCACTAAACTCCGTCTCACTAAAACCAGAACCAGGATTATTACTGATTTCCACCCAGTTTTCTTCCAACATCAGCTGTGTGATGGTCAAGGATAAAAATGTTTCAACATCAAGAGATTTACAGCAGCACATCCGAGCGAACTGAACCCAGTTCCTACAGGAACAAACACAACCCGTTCTAACCCTGATCCTGGTCTCTCATTCTTCTCATCCCAGTCAGCAGCATCTCCCAGGAAGGGTTAGCTCAGGACTGTACTGCCCTCTGCTGAAATAGACAGCAGCACCAACCTGGGTCAAGTTCAGCCCTCAGACAAAGTGAGTTTATTTATGTGAATGTTAGTGGAGGGGGTGATCATGGTTATTTATTCCTCCACTCACCACTGTGGACGACCTTAACAGACCCACTGAAACTCCACCGGAAGTGGACTCTGTCTTACAGAGTTTGCAAACATTTTTGCCATTTACAAGAGTTTTATATAAATATGACATAAATTATAATCTAATTTTCACATCTGTGAACCAGATTTTTTATTTTTTACAGGTCTTTATTACTCTAAACATCCTTATAATGATCCAGTCCTCATCTTCGTACAGGAGACTTGGCAAACATTGCAAAAATATCATGGGCTTAAATACCAATTTTATAAATAAAGATCATTGTGGTAAAACAGAATCCCCAAGAAGGGTTAAAAAAACATTTACCTGGGTTGGTAGTCAAACTGAGGATTGTTTACATTGGGACTTATTTAATGAAGACCAGCTTCTTTATTTGAAATAATTAACTACATTTTATAAAATCTAAAACAATGAGTTCTTAAAATTAGAACAGAAATACAGGTCAGACCGATCAGGATGGGCACTTTAAAGGAAGACTGCACGCTTTAATAACCTTTGAGATGATCTCAGTGACCCAGCTTGGAGGCCTAAGAAATACCAAGAAAAGGAAAAGGAAGAAAAAGACAAAGATATATCTGATAAAATATGGGACAAATATTAGATCATGGGTCAAAGTATGAAGGGACACTTTTGATAAGTTATACAATGAATAATTAGGTTCTGTTGGACCCATGTTAAAGAGCACATTTAGGACTCTGAGCTGCATGTGGTTCTCTTCTCCGACATGTTCTACTCATGTCCCACTAGAGTCCCTTCAGATTTTTTCTTTTATTAATACTGCTTTTCTAAAATTGTTGGAATCCGTCTGATTCCCCTGAGTTGGTTTGATGAAAAGAATCACTGAACTCGTTACTGTTAGGGTTCCTGTTTGCCTCCCTGAGTGTGTGGTTCCAGGATTGCCATAGTGTGTGTGTTTGGCTCCCTCTGTCTGTTTTGTGTGTCATGTCTGTACCTGGCCATGAGGATTACCAGATTATTCCAAGGCTGCAATCATCTCACCTGGGCTGATCACCACACCAGGATCTCATCCAACAATCAAGCCACCTTCTCTTCCCTGCAGTACTTAAACACTGGATCATTCTACCATCCTCACCGGATCATCCTGTTACCCATCTGGTATATCATGGACTCACTAGTCTTCTGCTTGAGATTCTGCTTGTAATTAACAAGATCCGTTTTATGCTTAGACGCTGGGTGTCTGTCGTGCCAACCTCCTGGATTTCCTTCCCCGGGTTGGATCTGTTCTCCCCTCTCCAGCTCCAGCTGCACTCTCCATGCCACTCTCCTACTGGCTCCACGCCACGCTCTGCCTGCCCGGCTGTTCTGTCTGGTCAGCTGAAACCCACAGTGGTCATCGGATCCTGAACTTGGATTACAGACTGTTTCCTGATTCAACTCAAACCTGGGCAGCAACATGAAACAGACCCTCAATAATCTGTTGAAAATATGTAATTACTGACTGCACATTTTGAAATTTACAGTACCTTCCAGCAAGTTATACATATAACAAACATTTATTTATATAATATCTGAAATGATAGATAAATATCACAGTGCCAAGTTAAACTTACTGAAAATATTTGATTTGTGTAGTCACTGTCAGCCACTGGTGTGGTGGAAGTGAGCAGAGCTCTGAGTGGTGGAGGATCATGTTGCAACCCTTAACCTGTGATGGGAGCACTGCAACAACCACTTCTGTGTCTGCTTTCTCCCACATTAGTGTTCACTGCAAAAAATACATGATGTTATTGAATATTTATGCTTGGAATTCCACACTGCTAAACCTTATATATTTCTTAAACACATCCATCAAGTGTATTCAACTTCCCTCTCATTTCTTACGTGCACAGTTACCCTCACTGATTCCATTACACCCACCACCACATCCTTTGTGGCCTGACGCTTAGTGCTCTTTTTTAATACACCTCTATCTTCACTAACCAGGATGTCCTTTACTACATCATAGTACCATAGGACAACATACACATATTGTGATAAAAATCACACTTACGTGAGTGTCTTTATGCTGCTCATCCTTATCCACTTGTGTGACCTTTGGCTTGGGTATTCTTTTTTGGTGGACTGAAGTATTTCGGCTTCAGTTTAAAGCTGCCAACAGAGCTGTCCCGCTTGTTCCATGTTTCCTGATGATCATCATCTGGCCTGGTAGAGGTTGTAAATGGTTCTTGAAGAATCTCCATTGGCAGATTATGCTGCATGATATGCTCAACATATCTCCCTTGGATTGAGGAGAACATTTTTGAAATGAACTCTGCTGGTCTCAGATACTTTTTTTACACAGGATCAAGTGTTTCACGAAACCAAACCAGAGCTCAACATGGCAGTTGGTATGTCTGGTTTTCTGTCTCCCGTCTGTTTCACATGTTTGAGCACTTTTCTGATGGTGTGACAGATCCCCAACAGCACTCCACTCCACAATGGAAAGATCCCCATATAGTTTTTAAACATCACATCAGTGATACCAGGGCAGAAATACTGATTTCTTATGCCAACTGCATCATTCCGATAGACACATTGTGCCTGGTCTCGTCTGATTTGGAAAGCATGTGCAAATGGAGATTTTCTGAGTGTGCTGTTTGGTTTTTGCTCACTGTGTGGTTTTGCTCATCCCCCATGATAAGCTGACTTTCCTCTGGCTTCATACTCTTGCTTTGACACACGCACTTGTCAAGGTACAGGTTGCTCTGTTTTACTAATGTGCTACACTGCTCTGCATCAAAAAGCACACACATGTGATAGAAGACCTCAAGGGCCACCTGCATACAAAACAGTTGCATATTCCTGTATGCCCTTGTCTTTAGTTTTCTTGCCAAATGCTTGAGACACATCTTTCAGGACATGGGCAGAGCAAAGGTGCAACACAGTGAACTTTGGGATCAGTTGGGTTTTACCAGACAGAATTTCAAATGCTCTGTCGAGGTACACTGACATATTCTCCTTGTTGAATGCTATGAGAACACTACGCATCAGTGCCCAACTGTAATCTGTCTCCACTTGTGCTACTTGTTTTTTGGTTGCGTATGTTAACCTTCTTTTGAATTCCATCAGCCAACTGGAAATTGATGGAATGGAATGACTGTTTCAAATCATTTCCGTAACAGGTAAGGGAGGCTTATCCTTGCCCATACCTGGCAAAACTAAAGCATAATAGAGGACTCTTTTGTTTTTGGACCACACAACCTGTAGCATCCAGATAGAGGGTGATGGGGGATGACCTTCTCATTTGCTCTGCTAGAATTTTAATTCCAGCCTCTGTATGTAAATGTGCAGCGAAAGGATCAATTTGGAGGTGCTGCAAATATCCTTTCGATGATGCATGACTGCCACTCTCCCTAATTACCTTTTGCGTCAACATCAGTTCTAGTACAATGTCGTTGTGGAGCCTTGTGCTCTTCTTTAATTCAGAAGATATTTTCTTTAAAACATCTTTTGTGAGGCTCCTTGTTATGTTGCCAGCCATTATTTCTTCAGCTGGTGTCTTTTTCAGCATACTATAGAAGTAATTGCTTATGGCTTTGGCAATCTTCCCCCTTCTTAAGTATTTGTCTGGCCTGAATTTCTTTAGATTTTTTTTGTGTATAATGTCACCAGAGCGCATTACAATAATAGATATTTTTTCATCTCCTCGTTTTGGTCTATTTTTTTTGTAGAAGCTGTAAACCGCCTTGCAACCGTCAAATGTACACTTTGCTTTGGCACAGAAAAATGGGGATTTTTTTTCCTGCTGTCATTCAGCTTTACATGCTAGTATTTGAATGCGAGAGTACAGCAAGGATTGTTTTTCAAGAAATGTTTATATAATGTGTCAGTCCATGAGGGACTGAGTTTTTTCTCATTGCGTTTAGGTTTAATTCCTTTCCATTGTTTTTTTGTTAAGAAAATTTTGAACATTTTTGGGCCTTCTTTAACTTGTCTGTTATCATTTAGTTGTTGACCACATGTTTTTCGTTTTTGGGACTTTTGCCCTTTTCCTTTCGTCTTCTTAGGGACCTCCCTCTGTCTTTGTCGCCCAGGCCTCTTATCTTTGTCCTCCTCTTCCATATCTGACTGTGGCTGAGAGCAAAATTCCTCTCCATCATGTGTGCTTTCCATATCCTCCTCACCTAATATTGTCTGTGTTGTTCCTTCACAGGAAGCCTGTTCTACATCCTCTCTGCCTTCATTGTCACTCACTCTGCCTTCATGTCCATTACTTTCCATACCATCTTGATGGCTCTCTCTCTCACTGACTTCTGTTCCTACACAGAAACATGGAAATCCCAAACATGAGAGATAGATAGATAGATAGATAGATAGATAGATAGATACTTTATTATTCCCTAAATATAAAATAAAATGTACTTTTATACCATATTTGTAAGAATATTCTGTTCTAATCTAATATATTCTGTTCTGTTCCATTCTATTCTATTCTGTCCTAATACATTCTATTCCCTTCTATTCCATCCTAATCTATTCTGTTACATTCCATTCTATTTTATTCCGTTCTATTCTAATCTAATGTAATCAAATCAATAATAATAATCAATAATCTAGTCGGTTCGGTTCTATTCTATTGTAATCTGATCTAAATTAATCTAATCTGTTCGATAGATAGATACACAGACAGACAAAAATACACAAAATATGAATGAATATTTTACATTACCTCCATGAAGTAGGCCTACTTCTGTCTGGACTCCACGCCTGTTTTCCAACCAAATGACGTTTAACCACTTTAAATACTTTTGGTTGGAGCTTTGGAACAAAGCTAATGAAAGAGCAGACCACTGGTCAGTTGTAACTTCTGAAACGGGTGTAGCCCCAAAGCCATGCGAAATGAAAGACTTGACGATAAAATCGCGTCCTCCAGCTGTTTCCCAGACGTCCATCGTCTTTTCACGATGGCCTTGCTTGTAGCGCCCATTTTCAAACAATAGGCCGCTAAAATGTCTTCTAGTGTCGCCTTTGTTGTACAATGAACGATAGTAACATTCTCGAGTCAGACACCTACTAATGAAGAATAATGCGCATGTACGAAAACGCGCCCGACAAGAATTATGCACATGTTAGGATTTGGAATAAATTTTACAAATTAATTATTTTGTCTTTTGTCTTAAGACTAAAACATTTACATAACTATGAAATGTGTAAATAAAATATATTACTTTAAAACCTGAAAGGGACATGTAAAAAAAAAAGGACTCTGAGTTATTCTCCAACTATGGTGAAATTTAGTCTGGAAAAGTTTTTGAAAATCAGATACATATTTTTAGAAATATTTTTAATGTTTTATTTGTCCTCATGTGTGTTGTAATTACATTGTTTATTATATAATTTCTTTTAATTTTAGTCCAACATTCAGAGGAAAAAATATTTTTTATCAAACCACAAAAACATGATTTTCATACAAAAATGACGTACATAGCCTATGTTTAGAAACATTTAATTAAATTTCACACGTAGATATAACTGAGTGTATGGTATTTACACTCAGTTTTGATACGATCATGCTGAAACCTACAAGCAAGTTGCAACAGGTTTGACTGGTAAGCAAACTCAAATATTGATTTTTTTTTTTTTACTGTAAAAAAAAATTGTAAAAAACAGAAGGAGCTTTCAGAATGAATCAAAAGGGGTGTGTCTTGTTTGTGTGTCTTAGTAGAATATTTTAGTTGAGGTTTGGGGCCCCTCGGTCTCATAATGTGGAAGCTATTGAAGAAATATTGATTTTTTTTATTATACATAGAAAAAAAATAGATGGAACCATCAAACCAAATCAAAAGGGGTGTGTCTTGTTTGGCTCTTCTTGTGCTATAATACAGGTCAGGAATTGCGTGTTTTGGTTGCGTGAAACGGAAGCTACGAAATGATGAATGTCTGTCAAATATCCAACCTAAAACCAACTTCACCGCGGTTAATGAGCTCTCTTTAGTCTACGGTGCTCTCAGTAGTTGATTTTGCGCACCTTAGTTTTAACTGTCCCATTACCCTGTGTCCTAACAGGGTCCACGCCCCTTTTGGTTAGTTAATAGTCTGCAAAACGTGTTTTTTTAAGGGTTTGGTAATTTGGGGATTTATGTTGTTTGGTTTGGTTTTGTTATTAATTTACTAACTCTTGGTTTGTTTTGGTTTTTGGTTTTGGTTGCAGTGGATTTTGTGTTAACACCCAGATAACTCAACGTGTTTTATTGTATTGTGTTTTATACATTGTTTAATAAAGAAAGATCATTTTTTACACTTGTCTTGTTTCTATAAATCTATAGCCAGATCCAAACTGTGTACTCCGTAACAGGGAGCCCTAGACCATTCTTTGGGAATTGGGTTGGTCTACCAGTGGGCTCTTGTGGTCCCACCCTCAGTCACGATCCGGGCCCCATCTCCCCGTGTTACAAATATAAGAACATGACCACACTTATTCGAACTAAACAAAAAAGCTGGGAGGCCGTGAGGTAAAAGGACAAAACAACATACAAAGACAAAATACATTTGAACAAAAACTTACCTCATTGAACAGGAATAATTATTTTAATGCAGGACGTCCGACAGAATGTACATGCTTTTTCGTGATTTATAAGACTAATATTACATCGATTTACCTCTGGAAACTAACAGAATGCATTGGCAATGATCGCAGTCTGATCTGGTGTATGGAACTATTGAACATCTACAGTAACAAGGAAGTGTGCCGCCATTTTTTTTATACAGGAGTGAGGGTGTCGCCACTCTTATTACACCGAGGCAGAGCCTCAATGAGAGTGACTCTGGGTACAGAGTCACTCTCATTGACTCCTGTGTACATTGTGTTTTTGACTTGTCCATACTGCTGGGACATTTCATGCTACATGGCTTTAATAGATGAAAGTAAGCCCTAACAACCTAATCAGTTAACCTTACAAAGTGAATTGTAAGGACAGTTAGCAGTAAGAAATATAGAGGTTAATGAGGACCAATTATGTCTGATCTTTAACAAATGCTAGCTTGTTGGTTGAGATGAATATTTCCCTCCAAAAATGTATTAAATTATTGTGCTGGTTACACTTATTTAATCTATTGTCAAACATGATTTGATCATCACTTAAATCAACATGAACATAATAATGCATTCAGTGACAAACGTGTATGTGTTTATTTAGTTTTCACCCACAGTAAAACCATCGCTGCTGTCTGTTCCGTAGTAGTCTAGCAGCGCGAAGGTACATGACGCACGTGACCGCTCTTACAGCAAAGTCAATGGTTGTCGCTACTCGGAGTCGCTACTCTGGACCAAACAAAAAGAAGCTAAACTTTCATCTTTCAGAAGAACAAATGTGGAATAAAGTTCCACAATAATAATCCAGACAAGCACAAGCAAGTGTTTCAGTATTTTCATTTGTACTTGATTTCTATATTTCTCCAGAACTTTAGTTTTAAACATGATATTTAATGAGGAAAGTTAACTTCACCTTTAAGTCTTTCTTACAACTAATGCACTCCTCTAACAGAAACACATTTTTTTCTTTATATTTGTTCTTATTTTGTTCCTTTTATAAAAATCTGTTCCCCTCAAATCATATCGATTCCCTGACTTCAAACAGCTACTTCGAACTGCAGCAGAGTAAATTATGTTCTACTTTATACATTATCTGTACCATTTTAAATTCAGCTAAATCATAAATTTAATGGTATTTAAATTAAAGTGTTGCTTGGTTCTATGAAGTTAGATTGGTTTATAATTCTTAAGCTCTTTTTTTGTAACTTAAAAGTAGGAAGGGTTGGTTTTCTGTGCATCACCCCACTTCTCTACACAGTGAGTGGTATATGGAAGCAGCATAGATGATAAGGTTCACAGAGAAAATGCAGAACTTTGCTGGAACATGTTCTTCATCGTGTGACGGGGATCTGCTGCCCTCTGCTGCTTCTCATGTTATCACTGATTCTGGACACTTTTTTAATGCCTTCATTCTTAAATCTGTTGTACTTTAATAACATCTTTTTAATCACCTTTTGTGGGTGTAGAATTTTATTCTACACCCACTATTCTATTCTATTCTATAAAAGCTGAGCTGTAGTTAAAATGAGCATGAAAGACAACTGAGATGCTGCTGTGCTCCATCACAGTTACAGAAAAATAAATACTACAGTAGTTTATTGTTCGTTCTTACATTTACAAATCCTGATGTATTGTTTAAGCCAATGGGCTAAAGTAATTCTTTTTAACTAACAGTAAAAATATTGATTTTAAGATTATTTGGACAATAATCCTGTCACTTGAGTCACATCACCTCTACTTCTACAAAGAAAGGAAATATAGTACAAACTGTGGCAACTGATAAATTCTGTACCCATAAAAATGTTGCAGCTGCTTTCACAACATTAATGAGGAGTCTGATTCAGCTTCTGGGTGTAAGTTCCTCCATCTTTTCATAATAGCAACAGAGGCAGATTTTACTTGATAAAGACATGAGTAATCCCTCGGAATCAGACAGAAAACTGGTGCATTTTAAAATAGGCAAGGCAAGGCAGTTTATTTGTACAGCAAATTTCATGTACAGGACAATTCAAAGTGCTTTACATAAAACAAAAGCATTACAGATATTTAAAATAGTAAAAGGTTTCAACACATAATCACAATAAAATAATAAATTACATTAAAATGATTAAAAGCAAGATAAGTTAAAAAAGTTAACATGCAGATTTCATACATAGGCGCATGAGAAAATAAATGTTTTAACTTGGATTTAAAAATGTCTACATTTGGTGAAAGTTTAATCTCCACTGGCAGTTTGTTCCACTTGTTTGCAACAAACGCTTAAACGCTATAAGTGCCAATTTAGGAGACCATATGCACCTTTCTCAGACTAAATAAAAGCATTCATCAATATCATAACGTGTGTTTTAATGGGGCGGGGCGGGTCGGTGCGGGTTAAAAAAAATAGAAGCGGAGGTGCGGGGCGGTTTGGTGCGGTCCAATTTTTTTAAAAGAGCAGGACCCGCGGGTCGGAAAGAACCCCGACCCGCGCATCACTAGTGTCTAGTGACTGCACCTGTGTGTGCATTTGGTTAATCATTGTTACCTAGTGGAGATTTGGGTTTTGGTATTTGTGTGTGTGACACCCTAATGTGTAGTCACATTAATTTATGTTTTTTTGCAAGAGAAAGAAGTGATTTTGGGAGATGTTATTTAAGATGTAGTTGCACAGTCATGCCAGGAGGTGGCGCATCGCCTGGTGGGACAGAATGGTGACGCCATGCGCCCTCCTCCTCAATATG